>PVKZ01006404.1:0-35664 GCA_004027375.1 Macroglossus sobrinus | reverse complement strand
GGGCGTCTGAAACGCGACTTGTTCCTCGCACGATGCCCGCGTCTCCGAGTGACCACGTGAGGCGTCAGCGGGCCGAGCACCGAGCGCTGTGCTCATCTCAGGTAATAACCGCCTCCCGGGGAGACGACGCGCCAGGGCCACACGAGCGGGACCGACGGGGACGGTGCTGCCACCTCCAGCGTAGGCCTTCGTGCGCCCGCCCCAGGTACCTACCGGTCCCCGTCCCTCAGCGCCTTCATCTGCCGCCCGATGATGCACGCGAACAGCGGCCCCGTTCGGGCGCCGGGGAGGAAGCCCTCGGCCAGGCCGCCCAGCCACACGTCCACGTTGTCCGGGTGCTTGTACAAGGCCCTCAGCCTGCCGGCCACGTCCCCGCTGGCCACGGCGCTGCTCAGGGCGGCCCAGGTCCGCAGTCGGGGCAGGCCGCAGAACTCCCGCCACTCGTTGTAGCCTGCACGGGGCACGGGGGCCGCGGGCTCCGTCACGGGGCCCGCGTCTGCACCCGTCTACGCCGCCAGCGCTCCGCCCACAGCCACGAAGTCCTGTCCCCAGGTGCCGGCCACGGAGAATGTGGCCGTCACCCTGCCCCGTGGACGGGCGTGGGGGGGACAGTCCAGACATCAGGGTCTCACGAAGAGTCCGGTCGCACACAAGCGGGAGAGCAGCGGGTGGCTCCAAAACCCACCTGGCTCACGTCACCTCCACCTGCTCTGGCTTCTCGTCCCCACTGAGGGGCTGAGACAGGCCGTCACCCGCCCCGTTCAGCGCCTCACACTCCACGGTGCTGAGAGCGTGCACACGCACACACGCAAACACATGCACACACGTACACAAATACACACACATACACACATGTGCTTGTGTATACACACACATACATGTGTACAGTGCACCCATACACATAGAGACACACATGTGCACAGGCACACATGCATACATATGCACACATGTAAAGGCACATGCACACAAACAGATACACACAATGCACACACATGCATGCACAGACACACACATGTAAGACACATGCACATATACAGACACCCATGTATACACTATATTATACACGTGTGCACACACATGTGCACAAAACACATACATGCACACACACACACACACACGGGAAAGGCCCCCATGTCCCCGTCCTCTCCGTGGACGCGTCCATTGTCCACTTGCGGGACGGGAACCGGGCCCTGCCTGAGCTCGTCCTTCAGGCTCCTTAGCGGATTTTTAGGTGAAGCTGATTCAGTCTCCTGGGGTTTGGGGGCTGGGGGGCTCATGCCTGCGGTAGGTTTGGGGGACCCTGGCCAGGGCGGGACTGGCCCCCGAGCGGGGGCTGTGTGAGCCACCTCACGCACCAGCAGGGCCCACAAGGGGAGCGGGTCTGCACACAACCCTGGTGTCAGGCTGAGCCTCGGGCGCGCACGAAAGCTTGACCGGACGGCTGGATTCCGGGGCCCAAGGACGGGTGGCCCGGTGGGGAGGGGTGAGGATGGGGGTCGGAAGGGGTGTGAGGCAGGAGCGGGGGGACACGGGCATGAGGAGAGGGTCTCTGCTCACACCGGTGGCGGGACCCTGGGCCAGCCAGCTACCACCAGCCCGAGGCCGCGGGGCCAGGTGCGCCGGGCTCAGGACGGGACGTGAGGGACAGACAGGGGTGGGCTCCGACCACCTGCGTGGTCTGCCCAGGACACTGCACCTCCCCGACCCCAGGACGCTCGCCCTAAGCCTCGGACAGAAGGGGTGGCAGGGGCGGCGGCTCGTACGACAGCGGGGTGGGCGGCGGGGACACAGCGGGGAGGCGGCAGCTCGTACGACAGCGGGGTGGGCGGCGGGGGCACAGTGGGGGGGGGCACAGCAGGGAGGCCCGCAGCGCGGCCGGCTGACCTGGCAGCCCGTGGTCCCGGCCCCTCTGCAGGTTCAGCGACGCCAGGTCGAAGGTGCCCGGGCCCGGCGGCACGAAGAGCCTCTCGGTCAGCGCCTGGTTCATCAGCTGCCCCGGCACCTGCAGCTTGGCCGGCCGCGCCAGAAGGCCCCTCAGCACGGGGTCCAGGCCGCCTGGAAGACACCCGGAGCGTGGCCAGCCTCCCCCTGCTCCCGAGGGCGCGTGGCCCCGCACCGTGCGCCAGGCTTGTCCCTAGCGAAGCGGCGGTGGCCGTCGAACGCCCGGGTCCCGCGGAGGCGGGGGGGGGGCTCCACAGGGCGGGGAGCCCCTGCGACCTCCTCCCCCTCATGCGGCCGCGCCCCGTGGAGCCTGCCGCCCGGCTACAAGCTCTGGGCAGAAAGGGGGGACACCGGGAAAGGGGGGAGGAGGAGTGAACCGGAACCGTTTCCCTAAACCTCCGGTTCCCAGACGTGACCCGGCTGTCACACCCTAGAGCTACGCGGTGCTGAGTGTGGCCCTGGGACGACACAATGACACGGGGGCACCATTCACAGCGTGCGGCACAAACGGTGACTTCTGCCCAGCAGGTGAGGCCGGCGCACCTGCTGCTCCCCAGCGACGGGGAGCCGTGTGAGGGGGAAGCGTGGCTGTCGCCTGGCTCGGGCTTCTGAAGGGTCCGAACACACTACTCCCCCGCAGACACGGACGACGCCGCGTCTGGCCAGCCGCGTGTGGGGCAGGGCGGCCAGGCGCCCCCCCGCGGGGCGGGAGGGGCAGCGCGGGGCGGGCGCCCCCCTGGGGCGGGAGGGACAGCGCGGGGTGGGGGGCGGGCGCACCTTCCTCCAGGAGCCTCCCGGGGCTGAAGAAGGCCTCGTGCAGCGGCAGGGGGCGCGGGCCGGGCTGCTCCCGGAAGCCGGCGTCCAGCCGCCGCACCAGCGGGTGCACCGCGGCGTGGCCGAAGCGGAAGGCGGCCGTGGAGAACACGTTGGACACGGTGGGGTCCACGGCGGGGTCGTAGCCCTCGTAGGGGCCCACGTGCTGCCCGAAGGCCTCGGGGCCCAGGACGCTGGGGACGTAGTCCTGCAACGTGATGATCTGCGGGACGGGAGGGGGGCAGAGCTGCTGAGCGGGCGGTGGCATCAGAGCCAGGTGCCCCCCGGGGCAGGGAGGGGGCCGCGCTGAGGGGCCGGTGAGCGGGGGACAGGTCTGCCAGCTCCCGCGGGGATGCGCTGGGTGGGACAGTCTGGGGTGTCCCCAGATGCCGTCTGGGGGGCCGGGCAGGCAGGCAGCACGGCACCGAGGGCTAAGGCCATGTTCCATCAGGAATGAGAACACCCCCGGACCCCCAAATCCCCCCCTCATGGCCACGTCCCGGGCTGGCGCTGCGCGTACGCCGGGCGGCTGTCCGAGTCCTGGCTTCGAGGGCCCCGGCAGCCAGGGCGCAGGACGGGGATGGCGCCGGGTGAGCGGGTGCCGGGTGGGTGGCTGCAGACGGGCAGCACCCATGCCCCCCGGTGCCTCTGTGGCCGCCGCCAGTCGCCCCAGGCCCCGGGGCCTCGGAGGAGGAGCCCGGCGGAGCCCCCGCCCGCCCCGCGGCCGGCGCACCTGGTGCAGGGCGCCCACGACCTTGCGGGCCTCCTGGTAGGCGGTGTCGGCGCTCCAGTGCGGGTTGAGGGCCTTGAGCGCGGTGGCCAGGCGGTTGTGCTCGCGCAGCCACAGCGTGTGCAGCGCGGCCAGGCCGGGGGCCTCGCTGGCGCGGCCGTCCCCGGCCAGGAAGCAGGGGCCGCGGTCCCCAGTGCCCGGTCGGGCAGTGCAGGCCGAGGGCGTGCCCGGCGGCGGGAAGGGCAGGTGGGCGCGGCCGCGGTCCCGGTGCCGGGCGTTGACCCGCAGCAGCCCCTCGGCGCTGGTCCAGTTGCGCAGCCGCCCCTCCGCGGCCGGCGAGCTGCCGTACACGGTGGACGCGTCCAGGAAGGAGGTCAGGCCGTTCATCTGCTGCCGTGGGTTGGCCGCGGACAGGTTGCCGAAGAGGGCGCCCTGCGCCCCGGTGCCGCAGGCAGCCGCCGACCGGTAGAAGGGCAGGCAGGCGGGCCCGGCGGCCGGCGACGCGTTGGTGGGGAGCTGCGGGGGGCCGGGGGGCGCTCAGCTCGGCCCAAGCTCCGGGTGGCACCCCCCCATGGGCGCTGGGAGCCCCAGCTGGCCAGACCCAGGACGCCGTGTGTCCACCCTCGGTCCCCACCCGTCACACCCTCTGGGCGGGGTGCCAGCGGTGCCTCTCTCGGGATGCTGGGCTCTCGCTCTGCGCTGCAGGCCTCTCCCTGGTGGCTTGTCAGCCAGGTGCGCACGGGCCACCGACACTGAGTCAGCCTCGTGGTCTGTGACCCCACCACAGCAGCCACGCCGAAAGCGACTTAAGTGCCCGTGGAGAAGTCCACTGGCTGAATGAGGGACAGCACGACACACGGCGGGGACCGGACGTCGCTAAACCACCACGTCCTGTCCGTTCACTGACACGGAGAAGGATGTGAACTGTCGCCGAGCGGCCCCGGTGCGGGACGGCGCGGGCGTGGGACAATGTGGGCACGGCCCACGGGGCATGGACAAGGCCCACGCGCACACACACACACGCGCACACACGAGCGCACACACGCACACACACACGCACACACGAGCGCACACGCACGCACGCACACACACACGAGCGCGCACACACGCACAGACGCGCACACACGCACGCACACACGAGTGCACACACACGCACACACGCACACCCACACGCGTGCACGCTCGCTCACGGCAGGATGCTCGGGACGGTCTCAGCAGCTGCTCCCACTGCCCCAGGAGCAGGATGGAGGAACTACTCTGATTTTTTTAATGGCATCCATCCGTTCCGTGACAAAAATACAAACTGGGCACGTCCTACCTGGATGGGAAAGCACGGGTTGCGGTTCTCGCAGGTCAGCTGGCAGTCCGCCCCTCCCCCGAGCGGAGCCTCGCTGACGCTCTGGGGCGTGAAGGCGATGTCGTGGCCGATGTACTGTCCCCAGGCCGTCAGCATGTCGCTGTACTGGTCGTCCTCCGTGACAGCCTCGTCGGAAACCTCAATAACGAGTCTCGTCACCTCCCGCACCTGGAGGCGGAGAGCGGTGGGTGGATGAGGTGTGAGTGTGGCAGCTCGTTTGCCCCTGCAGGTGGGGTGGCCGTCGCCACCTCCGCACAAGCGAGCGACCCACGGCATCGGCGAGCGTCTCCAAGCAGCCCAGCCCTCCACGGGCGAGCGCAGGGCTATCGGAACCGCGGTGGCTGGAAAGGGCACAGCGTTAGCCGGGCCTCAGTCTAGCCCTGCACCACCCCGCGGGGGAGCGGGGAGATGTGACCCCGCCTCGCAGGGGGGCGAGGCCCCGGGAGCCGGGTCAGCACCCACCCGCAGAGGGCCCGCTCCGTGGGCCGGGTGCCGTGAAGGGTCTCCTCCAGCACCACGGGGACCCACCCCCCCATAGTCCATGCAGCCTCTGGGGTACCGACCGGGGGCAGGGGCACCCCGTGGTACAAGAAGTGGGGGTTCCAGCCTCTGGGCTCACTGATGCCGTCCTCGTAGGCGGGGGGCAGCCATCTCGCCAGGGCCGTGTTGGAGGCACCCCACCTCGGGTGGTCCCTGCAGAAACAAGCGAGCACATGCATGAGCGGGGCCGGCTGGCAGGCGGACCGTCTGAGGCCAGCAGGTGGAGCGGGGCCCCAGACTGGCCTGGCTCACACCAGCGAGGCTCCCCAGGGACGCTGGACGTGGGGGTCTCGAGGACACGCACCCTCAGCCCGAGACACGCTGGCCCTGGGGCGTCCCTCCACCCGCCCTGTCCCACAGCCTTCCCCTCCTGTCCCACCCCGCCAGGTGTCGCCCTGTGGGCCGTGCTGCGGGCCCCTCCCGGTGGGAGAGCGCCGCCGTGCCCGACATCTGTTCCCGGTGCCACACGGCGCGCCGGGCGCTGCACCCCGTCCTAGGAGACTGTCCCTGAGCTCGGGGCTTCCGCCCACAACACGGTTTGCCGCGATGAGCCGAGACGCCGTCCAGGGCGCGTGTGCGCACACGTTCGGCTGCAGGAAACACGTCAGGCGTCCTCCGAGGGCCACGGACCGTGCTGGGTGGCGCTGGGAGGGGTGGGCAGGCTGGCTGGGATGGCCGTTCCCCACACACAGACCGATCCCCAAATCCTTCCTCTCAGTCAAACCGTGTTTTGTCCAAGATAAAGAATGCGCGATGAGGCAAAGCTGTGCGGGGTGACGCTGATCCAACTACTTCTGCGCGTACCGTGGCGAGGAAGTGACCTCTCGGTAAAACCACAGGTGTGACACCACAGGTGTGGTTAAGAGTGACGTGATAGGCCCTGGAGAACTTTCCAGAAAGTGAAAAGATAAGAGTAACGGTCGGTAACTAATCCTTGTGAAAATCAGGTGCTTTCCAATCGAAGGACAGCCCCATGGAGTTGTTTGCTGACAGATCAATGAAAGCAGTTTTAGCGGGCTCTCTCCACATGCTCATTTTCTGATGTCTCAGGAAGGATTTTGGGCATCAGCCTCCATCACTGTAACTAAACCCCTGTGTCTGGCCACCTGTGTGCAGGGCGCCAGCACGCACACCTGCAGAGGTGGGGCAGGCGGAGGCCTGCTGCCGGCTCTGCCTCCCTCTCCAGCAGGGAGGGCGACCGTCTACTTCACAGCCCACGGGGGCCTGCCTCGGGGTGAAGGGAGCACCACACGTGACGGACGAGGAGCCAACTGGAACATTCCAACCATCCTGGCGGTACGTTAATTCCAATAAAACTGTACCTCTATGTTTAATAACTCCTTATCAACATTTGTACTGATTTGATCAATCGCGTCCCTGTAACAGTTGTAAAAAAAATCTTAATCTTGAAGAAAACAGTGAATGCTTAGGCCCGTATGCTCTGTGGAAACTTTCTAAACGTGGAATTTCTGTATAAAATACAGTATAAATACATAACGTATGTAAAATAAATATCTGAACGGGTAAATGTATAACTATATAAATATATAAAGATAAGTGAATATATATTTACATAAAAATAAGATATCAAATTTTATAAACCTACAGAGCATACATAAAGTAATGGAATATGTAAAAGGAGAAAATAAAAGACATTCAACCATAAAAAAACGATAGCTGAATTAGAATGGAACGATCAGTTCAAAGAAAGAAGAAATTATGTTATATCAAGAAAAACCGTGTTCTGCGTTTAGAAAACGGGCTACTTGGGGTACAAACGGCCGTGGCAGGCGTGTGCGCTGTCACTGATCCACGAGCCCGCGTGGGAACACCCGGCAGGTGGGCGTTTCCGTGGCGACTGCACCGTCTTTGACCGAAGGGAGAAGGGTGCAAGTTGGGAGTTCGCAGTAGACAAGCAGTGCCGGGGCTCCTTGGGGTCACGTGGCAAAATGATCTGGATTGGAAAAGATTCGAATGTAGATGTTCTAAGTCCCTCCCAGAATCTGGTGTGCAGACCCTGAGAACATGTGGGGGTGACAGGCGGGGCGGTTTCTCAACACTTCTGGAGTGTTTGCAGATATGTAAACAGTAAAAATGTACTGGCTTTGTTTTGGCACTAAATTCGTATTATCTTTTACACAATCAGCATCGTGCTGGTTCCAGGTGTGCAGTGGGGACTGGACACCTGTGGTCGTACGCGGTGTTCGCCTCGTAAGCCTCGTGCCCACCTGGCTCCGTGCGCGGTTGTCGCCATGTCACTGCCCAGTCGACACGACAGCATCACCACCCCAGGGAGGTGACATCACAGGTCGTTCTATGCCGGGGTGACGGGTAGGACAGGTCCAGGCACCGTCTGTGGTCCGGGCAGTCCAAGCAGCCCAGAGCCAGCACGTCTCATGGCCACGGACAGAGCAGGGAGCCTTGCTCCTTCTGCGGGTCTCCTAGTGACAGGCACGTTCCTGACACACGTTGTTCCTTTATCTGCTCTGGATGGGTGGCAGCTGACAGCAGTGCCCCTGTGGAGTCATCTCCGGTGTCCCCAAGGGGACGGGCGCCTGCACCTCCACGGCGGCTCGAGTGGCCTCCCTCCTGGTGTCACCACCGCGGGCCACGCGGTGCTCTGAGTTCCATGGGGAAAGGCGTTTCTGGAGTCCCAGCTTACGGTGAGCGGGGCCCCGAGGCTCGGGCCCACGGCTGGGACACGCCGGCCAGTGCGTGCTTCCGGGTCCAGACGTGGGGCCGGGACACGCAGGGCCGCGCGGGTGGCCTCCCGAGGGAGGCAGCGCAGTCTACGCAGGTTCTGGCCGAGGAGGAGGCGCTCGGAGCCGGCGACGCGCCCGATGAAGCTGCGGAAGCTGCGCCTCGTCCCACGCCTCCCGGGCTCTGCGCCGAGGGGACCAGGGGAGCACCGTGTGCCCGCGTGGGGTGCACAGACCCCACGTGGCCCCAGGGAGGACTTGGATTCCAGAGGATGCTTCACGCTCAGCCAAGGGCCCTGAGCGTGGGAGGCGGGGCTGGAGCTGGGGACCGAGCAGGACGCCAGAACCTGCACGTCAGCCCCATCGCGGCCTCTCCCGGGTGCAGCCCAGCGCGCCGTGCGCACGTCTGCTCGAGGCCCTGCTCCCTCTGCAGACACTGTCCCTCCTCTGCCAGCCACTCGGGACGTCCTGGCTCATCCAGGATCTGCCACTCTCGTGTCCCCGTCCCTAGCAAAGCTCCCCTGAGGCCCAGACCTGACCAGTTGCCTCTGCTTTCCGTGAGGTCCCCACCCCCGGCCACGCCACCTGGCCGTCGCTGGCTTGTTTCGTTCTGACACCCGCTCTGCGGTTTTGTTAGGCCGTGAGTAGAGTAACCATACACTGTTTTCCTAGTCAGGAAACATTTTGCAATAAAAAAAAAAAAAAGGCAGAACTATTAATAATTATGCTGGACCTGCGGGTGTAACCCCAGCTCTCCCAGCTGATAGGGGCCCATGGTCCCCATTTGTCAGCACCAATGCACGGCTGCTGGGCCTTCCCAGGACACCCAGCCGCGGAGGGCCAGCCCGGCCTCCGTCCACCACGTCACTCTGACGCTCTGTCCTTAGGTCACTGTCACCACGTTGTATCACTCAGTGTGTGACTTCCCCGCCCCCGCCGTCCATGCAGCCTGCTCACTCACGTGGCCGCCTGCAGGGCCGGGCCAGGCCGGCGTCCAGGGGGCACGTGACAATGAGAGGGAGTCTCAGGGAGGAAGAATGGGGGGCTCACAGACGGTCCAGAGTCCCCCCCCCGGTGGCACCTGGTCACGTGTGGAGGCGGGGACGCGCCCAGCACGGTACCTGTTGTTGCACGCCCCTGTGATGAGCCGGTACTTGCTGGCCAGGCAGGTGTCTGGACAGGGCGGGGGCAGCATGTGTGGCAGGCAGCCGGACACCTGTGCGATGGTCGTCAGCAGGGCTTCCGACACCGCGTCTGCAGGGGACACCAGGCCCGACGCTGTCTGTGACGACACTCGCGCAGGGCTCCGGTCCCTGAGCCTGGGGCCCATTCACGACACGCCGCATGCGGGAGGCCGCGCCTCCTCCAAACGGGGCTCTCGCCCCCGCGAGCCGCCTCGTTGCCGGAAATGTGGGTTTCCACATACATCTTGCTTAGCGATCTCCCAGAAAAGTGCTTCCGGCTCTGAGCCCAGGTGAGCCAGGCCCAGGTGGCCTCAGGGTCACCCCGCACGTGGCCCAGCCACAGCCCCCACCTTCCCAGGCCAGCGCTCGCCCCTCCCCCAGCCCAGGCCGGTGGCTCAGGTGTGCGGGAGCCCGTCTCCAGAAGCTTCTCCCCTTGGCGTGGGGTTTCGCTTCCTTCTGGTGGATGCGTCTAGGTCCGAAGCCCAGAGAACTGCCCTCTCGCTCCTGTGGGACACGCCCGTGCCCGAGTGGCCGGAATGCGGTCTGAACAGCGGGGACACAGCTGCTTCTCCGACTCACAAGAACCAAGCCCTGTGTTATGGGCCCTGGACGAGCGGTCGCTTTCGTCCTGAGGGGACAGGACTCGTGCCTTCGTGGGGATGGAGGCGGCTGCCTGCCCGGTCCCGGGGGCGTCAGCTGCTCCGCCCGGCCCTGCGCCCACAGGTGCGCTCACCTGTCAGAGGCCCCGACTGCCGCCGGCCCCGGTGGGCCCCGCGCCTCATCGCCCGCACCGAGGCCTCCATGATCTCCGCGGCGCGGGCCACGGCCCGGCTGGTCGGCTCGGGGAGTTTGGAGAAGGCCAAGAGCCGGGATGGAGAGAGGGCCGCCCGCTTCTCAAGGTTTCTACGGCACGAGGCGGAGACACAAAGGCAGTAAAGATTGTTTCTGGCTGGGATAATGGAAATTTGGAACAAAGCAACGATTGCCTTGCGCTATTCGGGGTCCTGAGAGATTCTGTGATCACAGAATGATGAGCTTGTGCGGAGCAAACCGGCCTCGGTGTCACGTCTGTTCGCTTCACAAACGGCTAACGTGATACTGTAATATCCCTAATACTGCGCCAGCTAAACGTGAAAACGGAGGTGCTTCCGCCTGGTTTGTGAAACGGAGACGCCGAGACCAATTTCGGAGGGAGCTGTGGGCGTTAGGACAGGTGAGCGGGGACGGCTCCGGCACAGGGCCCGGCCCAGGCTGGGTGGCGGGCGAACCCCCTGCCCTGGGGGGCCCCCCACGCGGCACCTCTTCATCGTGCTCTGGATGGCGGTGTCCACCAGGAGCGTGCTGTCCTCCAAAATGCCAAGGACGTGAGACTCTTCAGACGCCCCTGTGGAATGAATGTCCCACTCAGCGCGCCGGCTCTGGGCAGGGCGCCCAGCTGCGGGGGGCGGGCGGGTGCGTGGGGCCCAGCCGGGTCTCGCCTTCCCTCTCGCCGCCCAGAACTCCGCGGAGGCCCGGATGGCTCTCAGCTGCGTGTCTGGAACACACACAGGCTGACGTTTTCTCTGCCAAGATTCACGGGTTGAAATTCTAGCTCCCTGCCTAACGGTGTAGGAGCCGGTGCCCCTGGGAGGTGACTGGGCCACAAGCCTGGTCCCTCGTGAATCGGGTCGGCACCCTCACCCTCAGAGGAGCCCCGTCCCCTCTGAGACATCTACGGACCAGGAAGGGCCCTCTCCAGACTCCGAAGCTGCTGGCCTCCAACCCGAGAGAAATACTGTCTGCTGTTTCTAAGTCCCCAGCCTCCGGTGCTGCATTAACGCAGCCCGAACAGACTAAACCACGATCGTGCTTCTGAGTTAAGATGTGAGGTCCCAGCGAGCGCCCTAACAGAGGCAAGTTCTCCTGGCGACACACACGGGGCGCCCCTGTCACTAAGTTACCTGCTGCATGACGGATGTTTTATCTAAGAGACACACTTATTTCTAAAAATAAATAGGGTATCGGAACATTTTCAAACATTGGCTGGAAAAACTGGTTTCAGAAGGTACTTTCCAGAAGCTTCAGAACGAAGCAGGCAGAGCACAGTCCAGAAGATACGTTGTTACTGAGGTCTGCAGAACTCAGAGACGTGAACGGCGTCTGTCCTGAGTGCTCAGAACCTGTCAGAGGGTTTGAGGGACTCGGGGGTGCAAGTCCCCGGAGGGCGCGGACGTCGGACGCCCTGTACCTGCCCCACCTCCACATGGGGTGCAGACCCTGGCACGGGGTCTTTCTCAAGTCGCGTTCGGAAACTGAGAAGCGAGGCACAGACACCTCTGCATCCCCCTGGCCGGCTGGCCCGCCCGGCGGCCCTGTCACGACAGCTGCGGACTTCTGTCTCTTGCGACCGTGGGCCACGACCCAGGAGCCTGCTAACGGGCCGCGTCGGGACAGGCCACCAGCTCACAGAACACCTGCTGACCATCCGCCCCGCGCCTGGTGCCGGGCTGACTGCGGGGGGCCCGGAACCGCGATCCCCAAGACACTTGGACCCGCGAGTCTGTGTCCGGTCCCAGCGCTGGCCCGCTCAGCGCTCAGAGGGGGCGTGTGGCAGGGAGTGTCCCCGTCCACACAGGAGGAAGGGGGGACACGGAGGGCCCCGGGTACAACTGGGGGGCCAGAGCCCACCCACGTCGTCCGCTCGCCTCCCCGTCCTGACTCGCGGACGGTGTGGACTCGGAGGGCTTTGGACCTCTGCGGGGCAGCGTCTCGAGACCACGCAGCCCGGGCACTGAGTGAAACTGTTGCCGGGTGGCTCCCGCAGGAGGGGACAGCTTGGCGGGGTGGGGACGGGGTCGCAGGGACTCGGAGCGCTGGCTGTGCCCGGGTTGGGAGCCGAGGCCCGTGACTCCCGGGGAGAGGCCGGTGTGGGCACACCGTCCAGTGAGCCTGCCGGACGGGTTGTGGGACATGGGGACATGCGGCGCCCAGCGAGGTGTGACTGTCCCCAAGCCTGGCAGCCGCAGTGTCCACCAAGCGCCCTCCCACACTCCGCTGGGTACGGCCCTTTCTGGCGTTTGGGGAGTTCTCCTTTTTTTCCTTTTTTTTTTTAAAGCAACACAAAAATAGATGTGCTTATTCTAACCACTGCATCTCCAGAGCTTTCACGCCAAGTTTGGCACTGTCCCTCCCCGATGCCAGAAGGCACATCACGGAGGTTATTTAATGAAAATGATTTTGTGGCAAAGCAGCTGCTCACAAAGCAATATGTATCCCCCAAATATATAAGCAGCTAAAAATGACAGTTTCCTGTGGTGTTACCATTGGAAACTGTTTTGTTTTGCTTTTTCAGAAAGAATCACATTTTAATCCTTTAAAACCCCGCACGCCCGTGCTCCTCGTGGGACAGCAGGGTGCCTGCAGGGCCCACCTGCCCGCTCTTGTCCAAGCCCGGCGACAACGCGGAAGGTGAAAGGCCGCGCTCCACGCGTCACTCACCCCACAGGGGGTCCTTGCCCCTCAGGACGAAGGGGAGGAAGACTTGGCTGCAGGCCACGAGCAGAGTGACGCCCAGGGCGGCCCGCGCCCACATGCTGGAATCAGAGCGGGGACGCAGAGGTCGGGGGGAGGCCAGCGGGGTGCCCCTCCGACAACGCGCAGTGAGAGTCACTGTCAGCTGACTGCACCTGGCCTCTCCACGGGGACAATTCCCACCAGCCTGCGTCTGGGCTCCAGAAGTCTCCGATTTGCTTCCTGGACCAGGGAGTGAGCTCGCCCTGGCGGGGTGAGGGGCGGGCTCCCGGGTCCGCGTTACATGAGACTGAACCAGCCCATGTGGCAGCTCTGGGCCCCCGGACGGCTCGGTAAGGACCTATCGTGTCAAAGCACTTGGAATAGTCCTGGGAATGAAGTAAACCTCCCTCCCATGCTGCACGTCCGCAGGAAAATGAGTGAAGGGAGGACTTCGGCCTCCGTCAAAGCGGTCAGTACAAGCCCTGAGTGCACCTGACCCCCAGCAGCGCTCCTCTCTCTGCTCGTCCAGCGACCTCAGAGCTACAGCCGTGAAGACGTGGCACACTTGGAGCCGGCCCTCCCTCGTCCCGCACCTTCGTCCGCCTCAGGCTCTCCCCGCCGCTCCGCAGCCTCCGGATTGGGCAGCGGGACGGAGCCGAGCGGTGTGTCTGACGGGACGGAGCCCGCCTGCCACCCGGCCGCACGGCCGAGCGGGGTCTCGGGCGCCCACAGCCGCCGGTCAGCACCGGCGCGGAGATGCTGCCCGTGTCCGCCCCTCGGCCCAAAGGCCGCCCCCGCCCCACAGTGTCCCCTCGGGAAACAAGAACCGCGTTTCCCCACGTTTCCCTCCTCCCGTGGGCCCGGCGGCCGGCGAGCAGGGCTGGGGCTTCGGGTGGTGGCCGTGACACCCGAGCGTGAGCTGGCCGCGTCCAGGCCTTGGCCGGCCTCCGTATAAAGCGGCTGGACGCTCCGCCAGCCACGCGAGGGGCGGGGGCTGGGCTGGCTGCGTTCCCGGGGCCACCAGGGCTCGCCGTGTTGTGTTTGCGTCAGGCTCCTGTGCGCTGGACAGGAACGCTGCGGCGTCACTGAGTCCCCAAGGGGCTGGGCCCCTGGCCATGAGTGAGGAAGGAGAAAACAGAAGCAAGCAACTGAAACGGGCCCGTGACGCCCGCACTTCCTCTCGCCCGCTCGTCTGAGGACGCGGAGGACCCTCACCTGCGGAGCGTGACGGCTGGACCCGGGCCGCAGGGGTCTCAGCGCCTGGGGTCCCCAGGCCCTCAGGCTCCCGGTCTGGGGCGGTGCCGGGCGGCTGGGCGCCGTCTCCCAGACAAGCCCAGACTCCCCACCGTGGACGTCACCTGACGTCCCCCCCTCTCCTCTCGCCAGGACTTGCGCTGGCCGCGGCGTCCTCCTGGAGCTGGAATTCAGTCCCACACGTCGCGACACGCCAGACGGAGGCGTCTGACCACCTGCCGCGGGCCGGCAGATTCTGAAGCAGAACGTCCTGCTGGGCATCCGGAAAGTCCCTCTGCGGGCGACCGTGAACGTGGTGGGAGAAAGCTGCTTTTTTGGAGCCTGGAGAGACATGACCCGGCCAGCCTAGTGGGCGGGCACTCATTTGGTTGAAAAGTGAAAAGTTCAGAGTCAAAATCCACTTAGAGGTTTTCCTTGCAACTGGACCTTTTAAAGGATCCGTTCTGGCCATCGGTGTATTCAGTCCAAACTGATGACGATGAGTGGGTCCCAAAACACCCCCTCTGGAAGGAGCTGAGGCTCGTGGTTAGAGGGACACTGTGCCCCCACCTCCCCGGGCCTTGTCAGGGCCCGCGGAGGACTTGGTGACGGGTTGCTCTTGGGCTCGTTCTGAAGGGGCGGGAAGTATTTTGGATAGAAAAGGGAATACTGGGGTTTGGAGACGAAGGGCGAGCCGAGGGCCGCCCGAGCGGGGCTGCCCTCCAGACCGGGGAGGGGCAGGGCTGCCTCCTGGGCTTTGGGACCGAGTCCCTGGCCTGACTCAGGCATGCCACCCCGGGGAGGGAGGGAGGGACAGTGACCCCCAGGCCCCCAGCCGGGACAGGGAGGGTCCTAGAGATCTAGCTGTGGGACCCCAAGGAGGGGGAGGAAGAGGGGGGCCTGGGAACCAGGAGTTTCTTCCTCAGTCAGGTTAGAACGTTGGAAATATCACCCCCAAACTTTCCTATCCAAAACGAATTCAAGTTTCTCTCCATCTCTGAAGCTGCAGCTCCACAACGAAGCAGCTGCAAGCGGAGATAGGACGGGTGCACCAACCACCACAGCACGAAGTAGAAAGTGACAAACGCCACCCACGGGAGACACGTAAAGCGCCACCATGGGAGCCACAGGCCCCTGAGGTGACGGTGGCACTGCTTCCCGTACGATGGCCGGGCAGGCGCAGAGGACAGCCGTCACGACAGAGCAGAGGCCAGCTCCTGTCACAGGTGCTGCGCCAACAGTGCGCGTCCCCTCAGCTCAGGGGAGTGGGAAGGCCAGGTCCCCGCCGGTGTGCAGAGGCGGGGCTCAGGGCGAGTGGGACAGGGTCCCCAGGTGACTGACGGGGGCCAGGGGTCCAGGCCGAGGTGGCCCCATGTCGAGGGCCAGGGCCGCAGCAGGAGCAGGACAGGAAGCCGGGCCTGTCCTCGGGACCTGGCCACGGCCTGGGGGTGCTGCCCGCCAAGGAGCCACGTGCTCCGCGAGGGGTCAGCTCCCCCGGCTTTTAAACACTGCGACCTCACTTTTGTAGGGTGGGGACACGGGTCTAGTCTCTTTCCCATCATGGAAAGAGACAGAGCGGGGCCTCGCTGGGGTTTGTGTGCCAATGAAGGGTCCCCTCGCCACCCACATTTTCCTGTGTCCCGCCCACTTCCATCTGTAAGGACCGTGGAAGTGGCTCACCGTGACATGAGCCCCTCCACCCGCCCGCCATCCCGCCCGAGGCTTTGCACCAGCCCCCCGGCCAAGAGCGGGAGAAACATGGGCTCCATGCTGTTTGATGAGAAATTCCATCCATCACTCTCTAACCTCTCCCAGCCCCCGAGGAATTTAGGGAGTGGTCTGAATAACCACTTTATATGAGGTTGGCAACACTGACAAGCACACATTGATACAAAATATACAAACACTGACAATCACACATTGATACAAAATGTACAATGCCTCACCAACTATGCCTTTTATGTACCATCAAAATATCTCTGGTTTTAAGTGACAGCTGGTTAACTTTGTGTGTTTTCTATAACCCAGGAGTCTCCCCGCCCACTTTAAACATTTCAACAATAAATACGTTTTCTACACGTCAGAGGCTCGCTAAAGAAGCAGAGACAATCCAGGGCCGTAAGAGAACAGGAACAAAAGTCCATGCGTGTGGGGCTGGGAGGGGTGGCCCAAGTGACAGACACCTCACCAGCACGGTCTGGAGTGACAACTACCACCGCGTCACAAGGAGAAATAAAAATCACGGTGTTTTCCTCCACAGCAGTTCTCACCGTCTGCCGTGTTAAGTGTTTCGCCCTGTCTCGATTGTCCCTTGTCGTGGACTAACGTGGCCTCAAAGTCCTTCTCGTCAATGGGTCTCCACCTTAAGTAGATGAGAACCGGCACGTCTCACAGCCTGTCGGCCGGAGGTCCCGGCCCCACGGGCCGAACGCAGGGTTCCTGCCCGGAGCGGGTGCAAGGTCGGCCAGCGGAGTGTGCACGCCGCTGCTTTGTGGTCACAGCAAAACACACAGGGGACCCCTCTAAAGCCTCTCGTGCTGTGTGTGCGTTTAAAGTACGTCCCGGAATATCCGCCCGCTGGGTGCGGAGAGTATGAACGCCTCCCTGGGGTGGGGGCCGGTCTGCTGGCCGAGGCGACACTGTCCCTGGAGGGGTGACTCGCAGCAGTACCGCTGAGCCACACTGGAGGCAACACCTCCTAAATCCACGCAATCGATCAGATGTGCTGGAAGCTTCTAGACGCCTCCAGCAGCGAGAGCCACTCACAGGCTCGCTGAAGCTGAGCGCCCATGACCTCTTTGTACTGATTTGATCTCCTTGCAAAAAAAAAAAAAAAACCAGAACAAAAACACACTTCATTTTTTTCAAATCACCACAAGGTCCCAGAACACTGTTTCTTCTAAGAAAACGAAAGACCAGGGTGAGAGCGCACAGATCTGTCCAAAGCTAGGCTGCCTCCCCGAGCACCGTCTGTGCTCTGTGCTGTGACATGTGACAGCTGGTCACGTTCGACAGAGAATGAATCAGTCTTCGGCTCGTGTGGCAAACCGGTGCTGATTCACCTCGGCCGTGTGGTCCCCCTGGGCACGGTGAATCCCCACACCTACGCCCCAGGCACGCAGCGCTCACGCTCAGCACATGTTTACTTGAATTCAGTATCTTTGATACTTTTCTTCAAGGTGTTGGCAAGCATTTAGAAAAATTACTTGTCATCCTCTATTTGAATTTCATAAAGAGAAATGGACAGAGGGACTGAATAGACATTTTCCCAAAGAAGACACACAGATGACAAGCAGACATAAAAAGATCATCAGGGAAGTGCAAGTCAAAACCACAAGGAGCTGTCACCTCGCTCCTATCAGAATGGCCATATCATCAATACATCAACAAACAAGAAATAGTGGGGAGAAAGAGGAGAAAAGGGGACCCTCATACACTATGGGTGGCGAATGGGTGCAGCCGCTATGGAAAACAGTATGGAGAGTCCTCAAAAATTTGAAAATAGAACTGCCAAACAACCCAGCCATTCCAATTCTGGGTATTTATCCAAAATCCCCACTAACTCAAAGAGATGTATGCACCCCTATGTTCCCTGCAGCATTATTCACAATAGCCAAGATATGGAAGGAACCTGGGTGTCCATCAGTACACGACCCGATAAAGAACAGGTGGTGCATACAGACAATGGAGTAGCATTCAGCCATAAAAATATGAAATCTTGCCATTTGCGACAATAGGGATGGACCTAGAAGATAATGTTAATGAAATCAGACAGAGAAAAATAGATACCATATGGTCTCACTTACATGTGGACTCTAAAAAAACAAAACAAAGAGTAAACAAACCAGAAACAAATCCACAGATACAGAGAACAAGTGGATGGTTGCCAAAGACATAGGGGGTGGGGAGATGGGTAAAAATAAAAATAACAAACAGGTCCGACAGGAGGAAAAGCAATTATAAATTCTGGACCGATTATTAAAACAATCACTGCGGGAAATCACTGGAGAATCACTCACGGTAGGGAGGAAAAAAGACACGGTTTCCCACTGGTCAACATAGTAGAGCCGGGTAACGCCAGGCTTGCCCCCTCCCGTGACATCAGAATCAAAACTGAACTACGGAACGACCTTCACGGAGAATCATCTGAGCTCTACCGAAGTCCTACAACTGGGGACACACAGGAGAGGCCACCTCGAGACTGGTAGGAGGAGCAGGGACATGGAATGAGCTGGTCACACATCTGCATGTGGTGGTTGAGAATCAGGGGGGATATCTCGGCCCCCAGAGAAGTGAGGGACTTGGGCCCACACCGGGCTCCCCAGCCCAGGGTTCCTGTGCCCGAGAAGTCCTCACAACCTCTGGCTGTGAAAACCAGCAAGGATGGTGGCACAGAGAGCTGTGGGAGTCACAGGTGTCCTCTCAAAGGGACTGTGCAGACTTACTGGTGACGGACTCACTCTCTCTGAGCTCCAGCACTGGGGCAGCGGCTCAAAGGCACCAGGGACACATGGGGAGGGGCTGTGTTGCCTGGCTTCGGGGTGAGGGCAGGAGGGGCAGCTTCCTCCCGGGGAGAAGTGCTGGCAGAATCCACTGTTTTCGCTGAGCCCTCCCGCTGCCTCCTGCCTGCACAGGTGGGCCCATGTCTGAGTCTCCATCATCCTCGTTAACATCACTCGCCCCGCCCAGGTGATGTCCTGAGACCCCGCCCCTCCCAATGCGCGGCCCACTCAAGCCGCCTCCAGTGTCTTTTCGACACAAATGGCCTGTCTGGGCTCATGCTGCGGACTTTCCTAACTTCTCTCAAAGGTTCACAAACCCTAAGTAGGCGGCATCTGGCCTCGGGGTGCCGTGACTCTTGCTGAGCCGCCCCGAGCCCAGGATTAGTGGCAGCCGGCCTGGATTTGTGACTTGGCCTCTCCTAGGCACTTCCAAGACCGGCGCAGGTGGAGGCCATCTGCCGACTGCTTAGTGACTCCTGCCAGGTGGCCCCGGGCAGGACACAATCTGCACCTGCACTTGGCCCGCTGCAGGGCCCCTCCCAGGAGGCTTCTGACTGAGCCGGGCACCACCTGTCCACTTCCACCCACAACACCCCCAAAGGGCAGATGAGAAGGCAACAGCATCCCCCTGATGTGAATCCCGCTTCGTGGGGTCAGCCCAGCACAGCAGCGCCCCCACTGGTCACAGCTGGTCCCCGCAGACGATCAGCCTGAGGGTCAGACACTCCCACTGACATCCCAACAGCAGCCAAGACTCAGCGGCAGCAGGAGGGCACGGCGACCCACACAAGGGACACACCGGGAGCACCTGGCTCAGGTGGCCAGGGAGACTGGGCCCCTGGGCCTCACAGGACACCTACTACATAAGGCCACTCTACTAAGACAGGAGACACAGCAGCACTACCTAACACACAGAAACAAACACAGGGCGGCAGGAAAAATGGGGGGACAGAGAAACTTGTCCCATTGCCAATACCGAATCCTGTCTACGACCTTGGCCTCTGGTCCGCCTCTTCCATCCTGCTCACCTGTTCACCTGCCTTCCCGCCCGCGCACAGGGCAGAGGTGCCTCCGCCGACATGTGTGGGCTTTGGGGGTCCCCTCTGCACCCCGCGACACCATCTGCTGGGCTGTGCCGAGGTTCCCCCACGCCCTCCTGGCGATCCATGCGTCTGTCCCCTCCGCAGAGCAGGGGCTGAGGTCCCCGCCGCTCTCGGTCCGCGCACAGCGACGCCAGGGAGTGTGTGGTCAGCGCGGCGGGGGCGCTGCGCTGGGGGCAGGGTGGGGGCCGTTCCCGGCCTCCATCCACCGGCCAGGCCTGGGCCACTCCGCGGCGGCTCGCGGCACAGCCCCGGGCCCGCCGCCGATCCTTGTCGGGTTTCCTCCTCTCAAACACGTGGACAGGGGACATGAATGTCCGTCCCACAGGGTGGCCGTGAGGCCTGGGTGCGGTGACCCACAGAACAGGGGTAGCAGCGCCGCCCCAAACCAAACGAGTCGCGCCCGGAAGCAGCAGAGCGGAATTCATGGAAAACCTCACATCTGCATCGAAGCTAAGACGTATTTGTAAAAATGGATTTACGGGGTGGGCGTCCGGCTGGCTCTGGAGGCCCTGCGGGCCGCCGCCTGCCACAGAGGGAGCCCCGCCGGGGATGCTGTGCGGAGCACTTCCGGGACAGGTTGCCAGGGGCGACACACAGAGCACTTCCGGATCGGGTTGCCAGGGGCGATGAGCAGAGCACTTCCGGATCGGGTTGCCAGGGCGACGCGCAGGAGTACTTCCGGATCGGGTTGCCGGGGGTGACGCACAGGAGCACTTCCGGATCGTGTTGCCAGGGGCGACGCACAGGAGCACTTCCGGATTGGGTTGCCCGGGGGCAACACGCGGGAGCACTTCCGGGTCGGGTTGCCAGGGGCGACGCGCGGGAGCACTTCCGGACTGAGCGTGCTGGCGCCGTGACTCCGCCTGTCCTGGGATCTCGGGTGGCCGCGCACGTTTTCCGGATCTGTCCATGCAGTGACACGCGGTGTGCACTGAACACAGCTCCATTTACGCCCCGGGGCGGGCCGCTCTGCTCTCAAATCCCCGCAAAGCACCTCCAAATAAAACTGCAGACTAACAAACTGCGTACCCGCTGAGCGGGAGGTCAGAGGGACCGGGGTTAGTGCCACCTGATGGTTTCCTGAACAAGGGGTACGCGGGAACATGGTGCTCACCCCCAAACGCTGAGCTGCAGGCTGCCTCTTGGGCATCCCCACAGCTGTCCGGCCTCCTGGACTTTCCTCCAGGGCAGGAGAAACCCTGGGGGCTGAAGGGACCTCAATTCCATCAGTTCTGAGGACAAAGGATCAGAGACCAATAAAGGAGACTGGGGAGTCTGTCTGGGGACCGTGTGTGCTCTCGGAGGCACAGGGAAACCCTGTCCACAGAGGAGGAAGGCCGTGTGGCCTGGTCACCCAGCTGAAGTGCCGACAAAACCCCACGAACTAGGAAAATCATTCCCTCAACTTTTAAGTGATGCATTGTTTAATTATATAAGAATTTATAAGTGAAGTGTTTGATATTAAATAATTAAAGCCCACTTCCTTTCCCACATGTTTCTCCTGCTCGTCTGTCCAGTAAGCCCTCTGCCCAGCCTCCTCGAGGACAAGGGACGTCACCAACCGTCCTCAGGAAGCTCCTTCCTCCCGCAGAGACCTTGGGGGCAATGTGGGGGTGGACCATGAGGGGCTCGCAACGCCTGAGGGACAGGGATGTGGGGTACGGCGCGTGGACACGGGGTCTCGCCCGCGGCTGTGCCCGCTGCATGTAGAGGGGCCGATGTCACCAGTACGACCATGGCTGGAAACAAGGGATGGATTTTATTGGTATCACAACTGTAGGCTCATTATAAAACCACACAAAGTTGCAATATTGTGCAGAAAAAGTCCATGTCTTAAGAAAATAACTCCTCTCTGGACAGAGTGCTGTTAGCTGCTGCATGTGTATTTCCTGGCGATGCTCTGCCTGCCTATGAAAGCGGGGTCCACCGAGGCCACCTTGGCCGCCAAGAAGGAGTGGACACAGTGCAGGACAGCGGTCACGTCCTCAAACTCCAGTTCCTGCCAGAGAAACACAGAGGAAGTGTGTGCGTCAACCTCAGGAAAACACATGACAAAGTCTACACCTATCGACAGCACGCGAGCGCCAACACCCGTGGTGTCAGGGGGGCTGGACGTGCATGCGAGTTGTGTGGCCCACATGGTTGCAGATGTGAACGGACCGGGCTTCACGTCGCACGGGTGCCCTGGCGACCTAGTCTCAGTTCCTTGTTTTCTTGTCACTAACAGAGCTCGATACTCATGTCCTCTCTTTGGCAACCAGCATGGTCTGTGCCGGGTCCAAGGCCCTGGTCGTCAGGGACCTGACTGGGGTCCTTCCGGGCGCGTGGCCCGCTTGGAGAGCGGTGATGGCGGTGTCACAGGGCTCACGGCATCGTGACTCAGTGGCACTAATCACGTGCTGTAGCCCCGGTGTGCCAAGCTCTCACAGGCCGACCCCCAGCACGTTGAACATCCTGCCTGCCAGCCCTCAGGACAAGTCAGAGTCAGTCGCAGTAGATCAGGAACAAGCAGCCGGGATGCACGGGATGTGAGGCTGGGGCCGTTCACACAGAGCCTAACCCTCGTGGGCGAAGCAAGGGGGCCCCCTTCCCTGGGAGCCACGGGCCATCGGGAAGCTCCCCGCGCAGGGAGCCGCTGCCACGTCAAACCTCAGGCTGGTACAACTGAGGGGAAATCGTGCAGCGCCTTTTCGAAGTCTCGTGTCGGTCCCCGAGATGGGACGATGGACTCGGGGGTTCAGTGCGTGAGGCTCAGTGGAAAATCCAGAAAGGAGCCCAGCCCCTGACTGACAACTGTTTCCCTGGGCAGGGGTCCTCTGAGGAATGACGGGGACAGAGCGAACCGAGGCAACAGACGTGATCTTTGTGGGGGGAACTGGCCTTGGGTCTGTCCCTGGACCAGATACCTGGTGACTACGAGCTCCAAAGAAACCGACTTTCTCTCAACATGGCAGGGTCTTGGGACACGTGTGGCGGGAAAGGTGACAGACTGTCTGCAAAACCAGGCTGCGTGTGCCACGTGGACCCCACTCTGGTTCAGATGCTCTGGCTTTGCAAATATGAAACCAGCCCTGCCCCGCAGAAAGGGGCCCCCATCGCGTGTAGCGCTACGTCTGACGTGGCGCAGTGGGTCGCTGTGTGCGCGCTGCTCCTGCGTGTGGGTGGAGGCAAGACGACCACCCACCCAGGGACAATTCTGAGGCTCAGGTAAAGGGACAACCAGGATCCGCCACTCTGAGGCCTGTGTATGAAATGCACTTGAGCAGAGAAGGTGGTGCTTCTGCTCCGGGCCCGGCGGGCACCCCAGGGCCTTCCCGAGGCAAAGCGCTCTTGCCCGGGGCTCTCTGAGCCCCCACCCCCGGGGGGCGCTAACGTGCTCTGCTGGAGTGACACAGACACAGCCGGGACTTCTCCCCGAACAGGCAGGGCTGGTGGCCCAGGGTCCCGGCTCCACGCAGCCCGTGCGCGTGCGCAGTGGAGCGCGCTCCTACCTTCATCTCGATCTGCCTCGTCTCGAGATCCTGAAACAGCAGCTTGACGCGCGCCTTCCCGTCATCCGAAGACCCCTTGAGCTGCGAGAACTTGAACCTCCAGAGGACGTTCTGCAAAGGGATGGCGTTAATTAGAGATCTGGAACCAAGAGCTCGTTTATTTAATTAAATCTATTCGTGCCTGTATCTGTTTGAGCAAAAGCAGACGTTTGCTTAGTTCTCTGCGTACACTGAGCCCGTGGATCAGAATCACCTCCTTCTCTCTCCCCGCCCACCGTGGACGTGCTCACGCCGCCCGGCTCCCTTTCTGCCGCCGGCCAGGCCCGCGGAGTGGGTCGTGGTGCCCGGCGATCACAGCCCGTCCCGACTTCTCTCGGATCCCATCCGCCCTCATCCCCTCTGTCCATTCTCTTTGGGTTTTTCTGTAGCCTGAAAGCATCGTAAGATCACTGCTCGTTCTTCTGCTCGTAAAACTTTAAAAAGTCCACTTCGAGGCCCAGTTATGGTTCAGGACGTGAGACACGGCCCGGAGCGCAGACGAAGCGGCAGCGCCAGCCCTGACTGACACGCCGGCCGCGGCTTGTCCGCGGCACCCAGCTTCAGTTTCTGCCCCAAGCTGAAAACGTAAACAGGGCCCCTCTCTGTGGCGCAGGACTACGCCGCGCTTGCTGAGGCGCTGCAGAGACGGATGCCCTCTGCGGGTGCTCGCTCGTCGCCGGGCACGGTGGTGGCACGCCGCGCCGGGTGCCCGTCTCTGATATGCGTCTCTGACCACAGACGCCGCACGGCACTAAACCCCCGCCTTCCCGGGAAAGGCCGCTGCCGGCGCCGCACCTTGGTCCTGCTGTCCACGCAGGCGAAGCCCAGAGCGAAGTCCACGGTGAAGCGCAGCGCGGCGCCGCGCCAGCTGCACGCGTACGTCTTGCACTAGGAGAGAGAGCACGGGCCGTGAGGGCACACTCTCCACGCGCTGTGTGGCGGTGACCGGGGGCTGTGGCCCCGCCGCCCCCACCGAGCTCAGGGACCACTCATCAAAGTGTGTCAGCGCGCGGACTGCGTGGCAAGGGACCGGACGGCCCCAGGGCCGTACGTGCTGCCCGGAGCAGTCTTCTTGGGGCGTCCCCCGGCAGGGAGCTCCCACCCCTGTGACAGAAGACACCCCGCGGGCTCCTCGCTGACCAGACGCAAACCCACGGAGCCAGCGAGTCAGCCCAGCCAAGTGCTGCCGGGACGCGCAGTGCTGGCCACCGCCCGCCCCTCCCGCGGAAAGGGCCGCTGGGTCCTAGGAGCTGCCTCAGGGCAGGGGCAGGCCCAACGCTGTCCCCCCAGCATCGGACGCACTGGCCCACAGCCCAGTGTGACACATCCAACAGCAGGGGACGCGCACCGCAGAGCCGGCCCAGGGAGCGGGGCCCCGCATGTGTGTGGGCAAACAGCGGGGCGGGCGGCCCAGGCCCGGGGTGCAGGCTTCTGCCCACGGGGGCCTTGCCACCAGACCCCGGGGCCACCGTCTCCAGGCGCAGGCACAGGGCTCCTGCCCCTCATGCTCACACACACTCACACTCACACACATGCTCACAGATACTCACACACACTTACAGATACTCACACACATGTACACACACACACTTGCCCACACTTGCACTCACACTCACACACGGGCACACTCCCAGACACGTCAGGCAAATGCACAGAGCGCAGAGGCCTGCGCCCACATGCGAGCGCCCCACTTTCCAGCCGAGGCACACGGCCGGCCAGGGCCGTGGACCCGGCACAGACCACAGCGGTTGCCAAAGAGAGGACATGAGCACTGAGCTCTGTCAGCGACGAGAAAACAAGGAACTGAGACTCAGCCGCCCACCTCCCTGGGACGCACCCTGGTCCCTGCTCAGCGCACCGAGCCTAGTGGTCACCATGTCATGGGGGTGACTCAGACGGGACCCCCAGGCTTTTAAAGAGCCCCCCTCTGAAGCACATCGTCACCCGTGCTGGAACCCCTGCATCCCAGGCCCCCTGCGCCTTTTGCCAGCCCGCTGTGGCCACTCACCCCCGTCCTCTGGACTTCAGCGAAGGTGGCCCTCTGGAAGGCCGCCTCCCACTCGGCCAGCTCGCCGCCCAGCTCCACGGCGAAGGAGCGGCTTCTGCCGTGGCCGACGGTGACGCTGAAGCAGTGTGGCCCCACGTCCTCGGCGTCGAGGTCCCCGATGCCCAGGCCCAGGCCCAGGTCCGCCTGCGACCAGCAGTCGCCCGCGAGCTGGAGCTGCAACACGGGGCGGGACAGAAGGCACGTTGGACACGGGGTCCTCCCGGCCCTGGGGAGGGGATGGGCGCTGGACACGGGGTCCTCCCAGACCCTGCCCCGGGGAGGGGACCGCCGGCCCAGCCCGCGGGGCGGCTGCATCGCCTCGTGGTCGTGGAAACGGGCCACAGGAAACACCTGCAAGGAAGTGACACCTGGCTCTTGGTCACCTGTGAGGACCTCGTGCCTACGGCACAGGTGGTGGCCGCATCCTTTCCCACGTGCAACTCAGACGCGGGTCAGCAGGGCTGGGGCTCGGGGCACGGCGTGGCCCGCCAGCCTGTCACCCTCTGTGGGTGGCAGTTACGACCCTTGGGTCCCCCAGAGCAGCAGTGGCAGAGACCACGCCTCACGGCAAGCCCGGCCCCGGCCACCGTGGGGACGCGCATGGGCCCCGAGGACCCGGCCGGCTGCCGCCCCCGGGGTGGGAGCCGGGCTCCGCTGGGGTCTGGCCAGCCACGGCCTCTCGGTCGACGAGTGACATCGAGTGGCCGCTGCCTCCCCACAGCTGTCGCTTCAGGCCCGACAGACACTCCAGCCGCCGTGCAGCTCGGGGCTCGACGGGCTCTGTGCGGACCAGGCTCTGCGCAGGGTCCTCGCCGAGGACTCGGCCACGGTGGTGGGGCCTGCTCGGCTCCGCGGGGTCTGCACGTCGGCGCCCCGCGCCCGCACCTCTCACGCCCACACGGGGCGCCCACACGCAGCGGGGGTCGCCGCAGGAGCACACAGACAGCTGACTCGGTGGCACTGCACTGCGCACTCCGGAAAGGTCCACTGTAGCGGACCGGGCCGAAGCCTGCGGCGGAGGAGAGGCCCCTCCCCCAGCCGGGGTGGCCGAGAGCCAGGGAGGCCAGCTCGGGCGGGTCCAGCTCCGGCGGGTCCAGCAAGGAGAGTTTCCAGACACAGACCTGCATCCCAGTTAATGCAAGGGCTGCAGACTGAAGCTCCTGGGATATCTTACTGTCATCGGAAGTGACTACAGCACACTGTTCCCATCACACGCATGCGTGCACACGCACACCATCCACCTGTTCGTCCATCCGTCCACCACCCAGCCACTTGCCTTGATGACAACCTGTAGGACACGATGACGAGACGGACCCAGAAGATTTGTGCGTGCCATTTACATTTCAAGGGACAGTGGTAAACAGTCTTTCTCACACTTTAAACCCAAAGGGAGCCCTTGTTTACACGAGAGCGTCAGTGTGCAGAGCGTGCTTACCTTGTCGGCTTTAAACAGCACCTCACAGAGGTCATAGGTCGTTTCCGCTCCGACCCAGTCCCATGTGCTCACCTGTAAGAACAGAAAACGCATACGTGGATCTTAAGCCTTCTCACACACACACAAAAAAATGCCACCAAGGTGACCATGTGCGCCGATGGCCGTGATAATTCCTCACATCGAATCATTGCGTCGTTCACTTGAAATAACTGCGATTTCATTAGCAAATTATACCTCGAAAAGCTGGAAGCAACGTTCACGAGAACGCGAGACGCAGCATGCCCGCGGCATGTTACACGGTGGATTGATTCAATGTGTGCCTCCGAATCCATCTGAGCCACCAGCGGGACAGTGGGGACCCTGAGTCCCACGGCAGCGTGGGTGCTGACGAGTGTGGGCACGTTCCCAGCTGTTGGGGGGCAGTGCCGGGTGTCCACACGCATTACTGGCACGAGGCCTCGCTATTGCAGGAAAAATGGGTACGATTTGGGGAATTCATTTTGGACTCCTTTCAGATTCAATTAAGGATCAAATTCAGGTTAAATTAAGAGAACGTACACTAGGACATAGCACGTGTACGTTATAAATAACACATGCATAGAATTAGAAAATGAACAACAGTTCAAACTCGGCGTTTCGATCGTGGCGCAGTGACATACTGCAGGTTCTGAAGCAGGACACACTGAGTTCTGTCACCTGCACACAGCCAGGTGTCGCCTTGAAACCCTGAAGCTCGTCGTGACTGGGGTTCCTGATTTTATCGGGGTGGTTCAGAGGGAGTCAGTGGCGGGGGAAGGGGGACTCAGAAGCTTTGATTGCAGTACATTTACCAGACGTATGAAAAGGACCGGGAACTGGGCCGAGGGCGGCAGGCGACGTTCCTTCTGCACCAGGGACGCGGGAGGCTCCTCCGCCGGGAGCCGAACAAGTACTGATTATTGACGGCCACTCGATTCATCGATCATAGCTCTCTGAGGTCATCGTGGTTTTTCACTGTTATTTCCATGTTCTTACACTTCAAATTCCTTCGCAGCGCTACTTTGTGAGATGGAACCATAATCGACTCTCCTCAAGACAAGTGTCGTAATGTCCTCTGACACTAAATCTACAGGGCGGACCAGCCTGAGGCTAGTGATTTCAATAAAACTTGGAAGATGCAAGGGAGAGAGCAGCTTTTAAGTGCTGGTGCTTGGCCACCGGGCAGAGGTGTCCGGAGGGAAGTGCTTTGCGGGTTTTCAGTGGTTTGTGTATTTTGTGTGTTTTATGTTCTGTGGGTTTTGCGTGTTTTGTATTTTGGGTGTTTTGTGTGTTTTGCGTGTTTTGTGTGTTTTACATGTGTTGTGAGTTTTGTGTGTTTTGTGTTGTGTTTTGTGTATTTTGTATTCTGTGGGTTTACAGTGGTTTGTGTATTTTGTGGGTTTTAGTTTTGTATGTTTTGAGAATTTTGTGTTTTACATGTTTTGTGAGTTTTGTGGTTTTTGTTTTACGTGTTTTCTGTGTTTTGTGTGTTATGCGTGTTTCGTGTGTTTTGCGTGTTTCGTGGGTTCTTTAACCACGTAAATCACAGCTAAGACGGGGCCGTCTGCATCCCCACCTCCCCATCGGCCCACTCTCTAAGCAGCACGGTGCTGTGCGGTCTTAACGACCATTTGAACGGGAAGAAGGGAGTGGGTTAGACGGCTCACGGGTCTAGAGCGAGAAGAGCCAGGGCCCTGAGCGGGTCCCTGGCCACCGTGTGGGACAGCGGGCCACGGCACAGCCGCTCCCAAAGGCCAGGCCAGCCCCCGCCCCGCCACACAGCGAGCTTAGCAGCCCTGCCCAGGAGTATCGGGGTGTCTTACCGGGGGGACGCGGAACACGTAGAGAGAGGGCCCCCTCACAGCCAGGAACTTGGGTGTGACGGGCGGCCGGCGGCCGGCCTCTTCCAGCCTCTCGCTGACCCAGCCCATGTGCACGACCTGCAGGGGGAAGGTGGGAGGTCAGCACCCCAACACGGCCTCCACCCCGGGCAGAGCCGCCCCCGGCCCCCCACACTCGCACACTGCAGGCTGGGCCTGGGGGTCGCGGTCACTCTCCAAACCATGCGACAGGGCCTCTGTGGCATCTGGGACGAAGCGTCCAGAGCCGGGCCTCGGCCAGGCCCCGCCCGCAAGCTCTCCCCGGGGGCCGGCGCTGGCCGCTCGGCCGTGACAGAGCTGCACCCTCCACGCAGGTCATAAACACAGACTCGACACCCGGCAACGCGTCACTTAGAAACATCTCTCCGACTTGTCCTGTCCCCTTTTTTGTCTGGTTGGGTCACAGAGACTTTTTGTCGTCAACACGGCAAAATGAAGAAATGGGAAAATTAAAACGAGATGACTCTACCACGGACGACAAAACACACGTCGCATTAAAACTTCAGGGAAGACACACAAGGGTTTGGGCTTAATGCTAGTTTACGTTCGTGCCGGTTCCTTAAACCGGACCACCAGTTCCGATAACTTCTGGAATCATATACCGATTTGTCGTTTGCACAAATACTACTGTAAGTCATACTCTGTGCTCAATTTCCGTTCTTAAAGAAATGTTTCATGTTCATTTTAATTGGGTCGTTTTCTTACCATTGAGTTTTGAGAGTTCTTCATATATGTTGGATAAGAACCATTCCATTTTTTTTCTAGCTGATTTAGCAGATTTTTGATGTTTCTAAAATTCACTGGAGTTCAGTTACTTAATTCCAAATCACCGTTGCATGAATGTGATGTTTATTTACAAGTCTGTATAAATAGACTTATAGAGCTTGCTCAAGATACGATTGATTTTAAACATGGCTCCTAAAAACAATGAATTGCAAATATAGTGAGTTTTGTCGAGTAAAAGAAAAAATACCACGTCTGGGGTTTGCGCAGAACCGGCCCCCGTGACGGGGACACTGGGCCTGCGGCCTTAAGCTGGGCGAGTGACAAGTGAGGACACGGCTGCGTTGTTAAAATAACCCGGAGCCACCGGGAACCGGGTTTACAAACCACTCACGGCGTGAGGCCGAGGCTGCGTGGCCGGCAGCTCGGACGGACGCCTGTGGGTCCCCACGTGACCTTCAGCCCGTTTCTTACTTTCCACAGGGCACCCTCTGAGGACTTCTGAGGTGACACTCGGTGACAGCGGCAGCACGCCTGCCTCAGGGACGAGCACGCCGAACGTTAAGTCCAGGCTGTTGCACCACTCTGCGCCCCACGTCCTTGTCTTCAGAACGGGGGTGACACAGCCCACTGCGCAGGTCTGTTCCGAGGACCAGTGAAGTGGTGTGTGTGACAACGCTCTGCACCGGCCGACACGCCACAGAAGCATCAGACCCCGTCGTCCCCTTGAGGAGGGACTGTGGGAGTGGCACCGTTGGCGCGTTACGCCACACGCCTTCGCTGCCCCCCACACTGCACGTGCGGGGCTGGCGGGTGGCCTGGCCACCTGCTTCTCAAGAGCGAGCCTGTGACGTGGCCTGCTCATGTGACATGGCCCACTCACGCGCCACAGCGGCCTGAGCGGCCGCACGATTACAGCATGGAAGTGGCTTCAACTCTCAATTCTTGCCGAGTTTTAAGTCAGCAACAAGCTCAAAAGTCTACTCAGATGCTACGTGCGTTCCCAGGAATCCCGCCACTGCACCAGGAGGGGCTGGTGGGGACAGACAACCAGCAGGACGCCGGGTGACAGAAACGAAAGGCCCGTGTCCCCGGCTCCGGCCAAGGGGCGTGGGGCTCGGAAAGTCTGCAGGACGGGCATGTCCGTGGCGAGGACCCCGACACGTGAAGACTCCGAATTCGTTTCTAATTAAACGGACACAGGCAGAGGAGAGCGAAGGCAACCCTCCCGCCTGCCGGGGGGGGGGGGACAGAAGCTGCTGTTTCCGTTTCTTTCTCGATCACACGTTCGTTCAGACGCTGCCGAGCCCCCCAGCGTCCTCTCTCTCTCCGAGCGACACTGAGCCGCAGGCCGTGGGTCCGATCTCACGAGGGACGGACGGACGATGGACGATGGATTCGAGCCTGACGCAGGAGAAGCCTTCAGGCAGGGCTGTCACGCCCACGGACAGATGCGAACGCAGACAGGTGACAGGCGACAGGCGGCGGGGGAGTTAGCGCTGCAGCCGGATGGAGGCGAGCGGGAAGAGGCCGCGTGAGCCCTGGGCGTGCTCTCCAGCACGGCAGCCGCGAGCACCCTTCCGGGAGCCGCATTTATCACATTTACCGTGTAGCTGCCACTCAGCATGACGGTGACTCCAGTCCCCGGGCACGCAGGTGCAGGCAGGCACCGGGCCCCACGCCTCCCAAGCTGGCCTGGGCGCGCCGTCGCTGTCCACCCATCCTCCAACCTCCAGGGCTGGGCGCTGTCCCCTCCGGGTCTGGTTAAGGGGTTGCAGGACACATCGTTCAAGGACGTTTTACACTGAAGAGGGACAGGGAGCTGCTTTTTGTGGCCTGGACGGAGGTACACAGATTGCTAAACCCCGGGTGGCCTGTAACTGGGCGAGAACTTATGAAGCCCACGTGCAGTTTAATTCCACCTCGATTAATTAGCAAAGCAGTCAGTCACAGCTTCGCTCTTAGCGGAGACACTGGTGGGTCGTCCAGTCTTTTTTTAGGTATGTGCAGTTCATACATAATTTGAAGGGAAGCTATTTTTATCTTTTACCCTGTGAAGTTTCTAATGGCTCATGACATGTCCCAAGAAATGTATATTATAATTTTATGAACCTGATTGTACCGCCCTCATTAAGTTAAGAGAACATAACAGTTATAATGAAGGAGCCCATTTTCATTCATCTTTTTCCGATGGCGTTTCTGTAGGAAAATCCATTTCCTTTTCTCCTCCCTCACATGAGTCACGGCATCCACCCAGTCTGCCTGGGACAATTCTAACTTTACACCTGTTGTCCTAGCCTCACTTTTCGGTTGGTCTTTATCCCAGAAAGAAGTACTCCGGTTTGGGTGATAAATTATATGGTCAATTTATTTACCAGATGAGTCTAAAAGCTCTGTATTCTATGCCTTTTGTATCATCCAATTCTGTTTGCTTTTTTTGTTGTTGGCCAATTTCAGTGGTTATCAAATATTTTCATCTTTTAATATTTACTCAAATATTATTTGCTTGTTATATACCAAAATCAACAATTAGTTGTCCAGAATGATAAAAAAAACCCTTCCTGTTTTAAAATGTTCAACATCATAAATATAAACTATAATACCATCATAATGTTTAATTTGGGGGAAAAAATAATTCTCCACTAAAATCACAGAAAGGTATAGCAGGATCAATTTTTTAATAGTCCTACATAGTAAAGCTCATCATCATTTTTATATAAACTAAATTCCCAGTAAAATTCAAAGTTATATAGAATTTTTGAGGTAAAAAAAGACTTAGATTACCTGTTACAACTTTTTACTTTATAGATGAAGGAACTAGGGTTGAGGTGGTAATTTGTTTAAATGATGCCAGGCAGAGAAGGAATTCCTCAAGAGCAGAATCCAGGTTTGAACCAAATAAGGCCACCGAGACAGTCATCACACAAGTGAGGTTTCCTGTGCGGTGAAATTTCCCTGAGATAAAACAAAAGCACGACCACCCCACTGCCTGCGAGGTCTCTGAACCATAATTCATTCAGTGTTCTCTGTCTGCATCAGGAATTTTGTTCTTCAGACCGTTTTAAGTTTCTCTGAACCTTACTCCACGATTCTCTCTCGTGAGGCAACGAGAGAAAGGAGTGAAGCTCAGAGCAAAACAACACATGTTTTGATTCCCATGGTGCCCAGGAACTCAAGGGCCCTCAGGAAAATGCACGGCGTTCTTCCAAACACGTCAAGTTCAAGGCCTGACGGTATGTGCTCAACACGAGTCAAGTACAGAGCTCGCATTGGCGCTGGACTTAAGTGTGTGCGAACCGCTGCCCATGGGTGAGCCGATGGGCCCAAGAGAGAACCACCACCCACCCCGCCATGCCCTCTGAAACAGAGGAGCACCGCCTGGAGCACCGCCTGGAGCACCGCCTGGAGCACCCCATGGAGCACCACTCCCTCCCGTGGACTCTGAGGAGTCTAATTCACAGTAGGAAGATTCTCCTCGGGCATTTTGCTGATTTTGATGAGCACCGACTTGGTCTATTCTCCCACCAGCCTCGGTAAATAAACCCAGAGAAGGCGCGCTTTGTGTGCGAGGTCCGAAGAGGTGTGTCCTCAGTGGGAAAGTCGATGAGAAACTTCTGTTCTAAGAATAGGACTCGAATCCTGTATTCATTTGAAGACACGGAAATATTACTCATTAACTAGCTAACCACCCTCATTTGGCCACGTGAAACAAAAATAGTCGGTCATAAATTTAGAAACCGTTACAAGAAAGGAGAGATAATTTTAGAAGAACTTTTCTCAAGCGTTTCTTCTCTAAAGTAAAAATGTTGACTGGAGTGGTTTCATTGAAAACTCAGCCCTCATTTCCAATGTTTTCGCAATAAACTTTTGATTGGCAGAGGCTTGTTCTCCTGTCTTCCATCTTGAATTTAAATTTCACCACGAAGTGCTTTTTAGAGAACGTTCCTAAGCACTATTTAAAACAAACAAGCACATTCTTCACGGTTCCCTAACCTGAGGCTACAGTGAACAGTCCTCAGACCTACCAGAGACCCAGGCAGGAAACTAATGAGCTGAAATGGAAACTATGTGATTACATCGTAGCCCGAGCCATGGCTTTATAAAAAGATACAGGAGAACAACCCTGAGGTCAGAGTTTACCTCCCCACAGCCGTCGCTCAGCGTGGCTACAACAGATCACCCCTAGGTGCCAAGGGACCTGAGCAGCGCTTGACGGAGGAAGCCGGGCGGGTTAAAACCTTGCTCTGAGAAGGGGTGAGCTGAGGGTCCTGAGCGGGGAGCCACACAGGTGGCCTCGGCCTGGAGGTGAGCAGGCTGCCAGGGCTGGGGGCGCAAGGGAGGGTCCCCAGCACCAGCAGGTACGTCTGTCAGGTCACGAGGGACACTTTCCAAACCAGGAGGTCCTTTGAGAAAGGCACGCGATGCTAAGACTCTGCGGCACGGGCGTGCCCTGTCACAGACGCCCCCTCAGCTTAAATGATCGTGCCTGTCCACACGCCCAACCATGTCCCCTTAGGCAACGCACGTGCCGAGGGACAGTCCCCTCGGACACGCAGACACAGGACAGGGGCGTCCCCTCCTGCCCCGCTGGCCAGCGCAGAACAAGCCTGGGGGGGGACTGACCCTGCGGGCACCGCACTCCCCCTGCCTTGGCCAGGTGTCCTGTTTTCCTGCCCGGACGTCTCAGCCCGACGCCACCAACAGGAAGAGGCCACTTGGGGAGGCTGGCTCTGGAACCAGCACAAAGCAAACCCACGAGCAAAAGCGGCGAAGCTTACCCAGTCACAGGGAGAGCAGCATTGATTTGCCGTTTCCACCTGCAGAGAGAAGGAGCGAGGGGTCACATGACACGCACACAAACGCGGAACGTTTCAACGGGCCTCACTGGCAACGGAAATTAAGTACCGGCAGGGGGTGTCCCGGGGGACACGGCGCTGTTATGGTGCATTTCCTACCTGAGAGCCCAGCTCGTGCACACGCAGACACGCGGCAGCAGCTCGCGTCAGCGACACAGACACCAGGCCAGCGCACGCGCAACGCTGCTCTCCACGTGCCAGCGTGCGCTGGGCCTGAAGCCCGGGGACAGCGGGGGCATGAAACCCACATCCGGAAACCCGGGGACGGGGGTCCTGCTCTACGTCATCTCAGGGGGCTGCGGTTTCCACGGGCCACGCGACCCGTTAACTCTCCCGGCAACCCCCGGGGCGGATGCAGTTTCCGTGAGTGACAGGCTGCCCAGAGGGCGCGGCCCAACCCACCCCTGCGGCCCCCGGACGCTGGCATCCACACTGCCTGCACCGGCGAGCGGCTGGGACGCGGGGAGGCTGCTGTCTGCGGGACACGCGGAGGCCAGCTGTCCATGTGACATGCGGAGGCCAGCTGTCTGCGGGAGGCGGGGAGGCCAGCTGTCCGTGTCACATGCGGAGGCCAGCTGTCTGCGGGACAGGCAGAGGCCAGCTGTCCGTGTGACACGCGGAGGCCAGCTGTCTGCGGGACACGCAGAGGCCAGCTGTCCGTGTGACACGCGGAGGCCAGCTGTCTGCGGGATGCGCGGAGGCCGCTGTCTGTGTGACACGTGGAGGCCAGCTGTCTGCGGGACATGCAGAGGCCAGCTGTCCGTGGGACGCGCGGAGACCAGCTATCCGTGGGACGCACGGAGGCTGCTGTCCATGTGACACACAGAGACCAGCTATCTGTGTGACATGTGGAGACCAGCTGTGACATGTGGAGGCCTCAGCCTACCTCCTGTTGTATTTCCTTTCCTTCCCTTGTACCTCTGGGTACCTTTGGAATTCAAAATGTCGAGTTTGAAATGAAGGTCTCAGACAGGCTCTGGTGGCCCTCACGCAGCAAAGCCCGGGCCCGCAGAGGACTCGGGCGCCCCGCACTCTGGCGTGCAGACCCCGCTCTGCTGAGCAGCCTCCCAGGCTGGGAGCCGGCGGTGTGGTGGGAAGGGGCAGCGGGCTGGGCGGTGGGCAGGGCCTGGGTGGGCAGAGCCTGAGACCCCCGCTGCCCGGCACCGGCCTGGCCTGGCACAGGAGCAGCTGTGGGAGGCACACGCAGTCACTGGTCGTCTGGGAGGGACTGAGGACAGGTGACATGAGCGTCACCTACCACGAGCCTCTCGCCGTGGCCGCCACCCCGCTGCCCCACACAGGGGCCGCTTCAGAAGCTCAGCGCGCCACCCATCTGCAATCCCGCCCACCTCGTTTTATCCTTTAAAATTTCCCACTGACTTTAAAAGTCAAACCGATCACTTAGAAAGGAAAAGCACTTTTCCTTTCCTGGATTCCTGCAGTGAAAATCGGAGCAGTAACATTTTGGGTTAGAAAGAACAATCAAGAGAATCCTTTCATAAACTATATAAACGTCTAACCGATGCACTGTATAATCGAAATAATAATAAAATGAAATTTAGAAAAAAGAAAAGAAATGCT
>PVKZ01006403.1:0-35710 GCA_004027375.1 Macroglossus sobrinus | reverse complement strand
GAGCATTTAGGTTGTTTTTATATCTTGGCTATCCTGAATAATGCTGTAATGAAGGTTCTTAGTTGTAAAGCAAAAACAAAGGGCAAAAATTCACTCTTGATAGATCGTATCTATATCTATATCATATGTAAATGTAGAAATGCATGTGATTCAGAAGATTGAAATATGGCAAAAGAATTTTCCATACAAGAAACATTGAAAGAAATCAGTATATGATTTTTTAAAATTAGTTACACATTAAGGGCAGCTTAATTCTTGGTACAAATTGCTAAGTTATATTATTGCATAAATTGTAATTTTCTCCTTCCTCGTTTTTTTGCTTGTAAAACTTTTATAAAGCAGGTAACCTAATGTCATAACTTACACCCTCATGATATTTTGAGTTAATGCCAATAACCTGAACAGCTCAATCCACTCTCAAACATTTATCTGTGTGTGTATATGTGTGTACATACAAATATGTATTAAGGATATTCTCTAAGTGACTCTTTGGATTTTGGAGACTTCTAATCAAGATTGTAAAATAAATTTAACTGAGGCTGCCTTTCTAGGAATTTTGCCTTAATTACTTACTCTGTATAAATCACAACTTTCTGCCTGTCACTTTTTAAGGCCTTGCTGTAAATTTAAACCAGGTGACTATGTGGATATGTTGGAAAGCAAAGTGACAGAACACACTTGAGTTTCTGTTTTGCTCAGGGCAGTGATAATTAATGTGAAAAATCTGGAGTGATATGAAGTGCCCAGAGTTTTAGCAGAATTTATTGCTTAAAACTTTGGGTTCCCATGTGCTTTACCAGATGTTCCACACCTGGATGCGGAAAATAGAAACATCCCTCTTCAATTTATCTTTCCTAGACTTGTTGCTTATGGGACTCAGATGCCAGGTGATAAGGCTGGAAAGCAGCAGTGAGAGTATCAACCTTCATGGCCCAGAATTCCCCAAAGAGCTCTGTTCTGAGTCTGGTGCAGCACTAGCTTTTAATAGTGTATTCTTTAAATCTAGGGGAAAACAAAACATACATAAACTCAATTTTAGTATTTGATCTTCAGTCTAATCTGAGACAAATTAATTAAACGAGCAGGAGACTTAAAGAGTTCAAGGACTCTGTCTTTCATGGGACATGACTGCAGCAAGCAGTTCTTTTTTGGGGAGCTCTTTGGTTCAATTTCTACAACTCCAGGGGAGCTTCCTGGGCCCTGAAGTGCTGAGTTATTCATAAAGGTAACGAACACTGTATTCTCAAAATTGTTATACTGATTATCACAAATTAAGCACTAAGAAAATGTTCATCAAATGAGTGAATAAATAAATGAACATTAAATTAAATCACCTTTCTGAGATCTAAGAGACTCTATATTTCAGTGGGTAAAAGTACAAGCTTTGGAGAAAAAGCACCTAGCTTCTAATCGTGGTTCTGCCACTTGTTAGATATGTAAGTTAAGGCAAATTTCTTAAATCCTCTATGTCTTAATTTCTTCATCTGTAAAATGAAGCTAATAATAATAACTAACTTATATAGCTATTTTGAGGATTAAATGAGACAGTGCATACATAGCAGGGTGGATTTTACCTTTCTCCTTACGTAATGCTTGACATTTATCTAGGCTAAAACAAATCAAAATAGTGACAAAAGACCCTTTTTTCATTATAGAACACAGGAGACATGCTAGTTGGAGGCTCATTTTGGCAATGTTAAAGGTCTGAGTCTCTTTTACATAATAAACCAGGGACAAGCTGATGTTGAGGGTTTTCCCCATCTTCTCTCCCATTCTCAGGATTTGAACCCCCATTCAGAGGGAAGTCTACAGAAATGAATGCTCATAGTGTTTGTGTCACCTAGCAGTGGCTCTCTGCCCAACATGTAGAAGACAATACTTTAACACCCGCTTTCAAGAAAAGAAAAAGGTCCACTGGAGAGGAGACATGAGGCAAGGCTCAAATCTGTCTTCCCAATCCATAATTTGGGGCAATATTTAAGAGGTTTCAGCATATCTTCCTGAACAATGGATTCTTTTCTTCTAAAAAGATTCTGGTGTTTAGGTTCCAGTCATGTCCTGGTCCTTTGGTTCTATCGGGAAGAGTAGCTAAGGGTTCACAAGTTTTACTCAGAAGTGGTGTTCACTAGTTACTTGTAAGTGGTGTATTCAAGGCTTAAACTTTGATTTCAGGTCTTGTTAGAAACAGGACTAATTTAAGCTGGATTTTTAGACACATTTAGGATTTCCAAGACAATCTATTTTAAGAGCCCTGAAGCAATAACTACATGATTAAAATTCTTTTTTCCTTTAGTTTCAAGACTATGACCTATTTTTCTAAGTGTTAAAGGAGAATGATGCAGTTTCTTTATAATACAGAAATAACACAATACTAGAAATGAAGAATATTTGACTTTTTGTAATATAATTAAAAAGAAAGGGAAGACTGCCCTGGTGTCTGGCTACTCTTGCTAAAATTTGGACTTTGCCCAGGCAGCCCAATAAAGGGAAGAGCCCATGGCAGCTGAGGTGGTAGAACACACACTCCAGTTTCTGTTCTTGCTGTTATAGCTGTTGGTACTTGCTGGAATAATTTTGTTCCCTGTCCCTGGAGGAGATGGGTGAAGCACTTCTCAGAGACACACAAGGACTGGGATAATATCTACTTACTTCCTCCTGATATCTGTAGTCCTCCTAAAACCTGTACTCTTCCTTAGGGTATGAATACTCTCTTTTCCTACATGCTTAATCTAGGGAAAGTGGTAGGTAGCATTTAGTTTACCATTCATTTTATTAATTTTTATGACTTAGTTGTCTGAGAAAAGATTTATATGCTTAGATTGAATATAATCAGTTCTCAGTTCCACCATTGGAGCTAGGAAGTTAATATTTAACCAGAGTATTATAATGATTAATAACTTGTATAGGAAGCTGATTCTAAGACATGATACCCACTAGCATGTGGAGGGAGGAAGGTAGAGAGGAATACAGTAAAGAAGCTCAATGGGGACCCTGAGTAAAAAAGAAGAAACAGATGATCCAAGGCAGTGGCAATGTATTGAAAAACAGAAAACGTAATAATGTCATTCTGAAATTTTTGTGCCACTCTATACTCTAAACAGTTGAAATATGCCAATTGAATCCCTGCAAAGCTGATATTTTATATAATATTTATTTTTTTCTTTTTGTGTTCTCTCTTTTCCTCTATTTCATTCAACACATGCATACACAAACACACATACTCAAAACACAATCATATAAAAAAGGTATATGTAATCAGTAGTGACTATTTACTTATTTTATTTTATTTATTTGTTTGTTTGTTTTAATTATGGTTATAGGGTTAGCAAAATCCAGTAAGTTTCAGGTGTACAATTCAACAGTAAAGCATATATATTGCATTTTGTGTTCACTGCCCATAGTTAGATTTCCTTCTGTCATCACATATTTGACCCATTTACTCCACTTACTTCTGCCCTCCCCTCCTACTCTCGGGTAACCACCAATCTATTGTCCATTTCAATAAGTCTCTGCTTGTTTGTCTTGTATATATGTACCACAACTTCTTTATCCAATCATCTATTGTAGGACACTTCAGTTGCTTCCATGTCCTGGCCACTCTGAATAATACTGCTAGGAACACCAGTGTGCAAATATCTTTTCGGAAATGGGTTTTCAAGTCTTTAGGGTTAATACTTAATAGAAGGATTGCTGGATCATGTGGTAGATCAATTCTTAGTTTTTTTAAGAAACTTTTATACTCTTTTCCATAGTGGCTGTACAAATTTACAGTCTCACTAGCAGTGTATGAGGGTTCTTTTTCTCTGGATCCTTTCCAACATTTGTTATTACCTGTCCTGTTGATAACAGCTATTCTAACAGGTGTGAGATGATATCTCATTGTGGTTTTGATTTGCATTTCCCTAACAGCTAGCAACATTCAGCATCTTTTCATATATTTGTTGGCCATTTGTATGTCCTCTAAGGAGAAGTGTTTGTTCAGGTCTTCTGCCTATTTTTTGATTGGATTTTTTATTTTTTATTTGTTGTTATTGTTAGTTGTATGAGTTCTTTTTATATTTTGGATATTAGGCCCTTATTGGAGCCATTGCTTGCAAATATATTTTCCATTTGGATGGTTGTCTCTTTACCATGTTGACAGTTTCTTTTGCTCTGCAGAAGCTTTTTAATTTTATGTGGTCTCATTTATTTATCTTTGCTTTTACTTCCTTTGCATTTCAGGTAAAATTTATAAACTGCTTTAAAAGTCCAAAGTTCATGAATTTAGTTCCTATGTTTTTTTCTATGCACTTTATTGTTTCAGGTCTTATATTCATGTCTTTAATCTATTTTGAGTTAATTTTGGTGTGCGGTGATAGTCAGCATTCTAGTTTTATTCTTTTATAGGTGGCTTTTAGTTTTCTCAGCACCATTTATTAAAGAGGCTTTCCTTTCTCCACTGTATCTTTTTGGCTCTTTTGTCAAAAATTACTTGCCCATATTGACATGGGTTTATTTTTGGACTCTCGATTTTGTTCCACTGGTGTATATGTCTGTTTTCCTTCCAATATCATGCTATTTGATTATTGTTGCTTTATAGTATAATTTGAAGTCAGACAGAGTGATGCTCCCTTGTTCTTTTTTCTCAGGACGGCTTTGTCAATTTGGGGTCTTTCATGCTTCCAGACAAATCTGATGATTTTTTTTTGTTCTATTTCTTTAAAAAGTGCCAATGGAATTTTGATGGAGATTGCATTAAATCTATATAATGCTTTAGGCAATAAGGTCATTTTAACTATGTTGGTTCTTCTATTTCAAGAACATGTACTATCTTTCCATTTCTTTGTATCTTCTTCAATTTATTTTAAAAGAATCTTATACTTTTTATCATATAGGTACTTTATATGTTTTGTCAAATTTATTCCTAGATATTATATTCTTTTGTTGCAATTGCAAAAGAAATTATTTTTCCCACTTTTATTTCTGACAATTCATTATTAGAATAAAGTAACACTATGGATTTTTGAACTTTGATTTTGTATCCAGAAGCTTTACTATATTTGCTCATTGTTTCTAATACTGTTCTTATGGAGTCATTAGGGCTTTTCATATAGAATGACAGTTTGAATTTTTTGTTTCCTATTTGGATTCTTTTTATATCTTTCTCTTGCCTGATTACACTCACTAGGACCTCCAAAGTCATATTGAATAACAGTGGTGGTAGTGGACAGCCTTGTCTTATTCCCAATCTTAGTGAAAAGGTTTTTAGTTTTCCACCAACATTAAATATAATGTTGGCTGAGGGTTTGTCATAGATGGCCTCTACTATGTTAAGGTATTTTTCTTCTATATCAATTTTGTTATGTGTTTTGATCGTAAATAAATGCTTTATCTTGTCAAAGGCTTTTATGGCATCTATTGATATGATCATATAATTCTTATTTTTAAATTACTTTATGGGGTGTATCACATTAATCGATTTGCATATGTTGAACCATCCCTGTACCTCTGAGATGAAGTCCACTTGATCATGGTGTATAATCTTTTTAATATGTTGCTGTATTGGTTTGCTCAAATCTTATTTAGGATTTTTGCATCTGTGTTCATGAGAGACATTGGTGTAGTTTTCTTTTATTGTGTTATCTTTTCCAGGTTTTGTTATAAGGGCCTTATAAAATGAGTTAGGAAGTGTTGCCTTTTCTTTGATTTTTTGGAAGAGTTTGAGGAGAATAGGTATTAAATCTTCATTGAATGGTTGGTAGAGTTCACTGGTGAAGCCACTGCTGCTGTATGATGCTCACAGCTCTTTCAGGCAGTGCTATTCAGGGAACCTGCTGCACCTTCTCCTCTCCCCGTTCTTCAACAGGGAGCTCCTGCTGTGTGAGGCAGCTTCTTTGTTTCCACTCTACTCCCAGAGTTCTGACTTGTGATAGCTCTTATTCATAGGTCTCATGCACAGACATGCTGGTGTGTAGGTTGGGTGATTTTGGTGAGTTTTAGATATTCAACTTATTGTTATTTCAAGGGGGAAGATCTGGGAACATCTCTCACTCCACCATGTTTTTTATGTCACTCAATAATGAATGTTTCAATGGTAGACTTTGAATGCTCAAGACAGTGCACTTTGCTAGTGCTAACATCCTTAACTTACTTCCTGGCTAAGCAAAGGGATGCTTTACGCAAGTTAAGTTCATCAAAAAACATTTTTGGACATCCCAATCAATTGGAAACCTTTTTGTCCTCATGTTTGATTTTAAGGACCATTACTTCTTATTGGCAACATGATTACTCCCTGCTAAAACTTTTGAAAAGAAAATCATACATTTAATCAGTTGCATTCAAGACACTGTTCCTCCTTATCTCAAATGTTAATACGTACTTTGTAGAGAGATCATATAAGATATTGGAGAATGTGACCTGGAGTCTTTCCCCATATGCTCAGTTATCCATCTTTTATTAATTTAGTAAAATGATGGCTTAGACATGCCATCAATAATATATTTCTTAATTTAGTTTCTGTGGCATTTAAATGGCATGTTTTGTATTGTTTACCATATAGATGTAGAGATTTGGTTAAAATTATCATCTCTGATATATAAGATATGAAGTTATATCTCTCCTTCTGCTACTGAAGTCAATATTTAATACTCAGTATGACTTTTTATTTTTAGCATTACTATGTTTGCATTTAATAGAAACTTCCTAGGGGTGCAATGATTTTTCTTGAAGAAGATGGAAATCTCTAAAAATACAAACAGCTCCGTTGGATACCTCAAATCTCACTGAAAAAAACTGTAAGTTCTCCTTCAGTGAACAGACTTAGCTTATTATCTTTCCCTTTAGAAAATAGTGATACTAGTGACACATAATTAATCAAGCAAATCTAAAAACAATTTCTGATTCAAATTAAAACTAGAGTAAAATTAGCTTTATATTTTTATAAATACATTGGCTTAGTAGGATTAATGTAGACTTCTATAAACTACTTATGCAAACAGGTGAAATGTCTGTTTCAGTACTCTGCAAGATTCTTTTTTATTAAAATCATGGATTGAATAAAAGATCCAGGATACTGCAAGGAAACATGGCAGAGTGAGAGATGTTCACAGATCTCATCCCCTGAAACAATAATAAGCTGAACACCTAAAACTCAACAAAAAACATCCAAACTGCACACCAGTATGTCTAAGTGTGGGATCTGTGCTTAAGAACTAGCACAACACAGAACCCTGGATGTTGGGAAGTGGACTTGGAGAAATAAAGAAGTTGCCTCTGGCAGCCTCTGGAGCTTCTTGCTGAAGGATGGGGAAGGGTGAAGTTGTGGAGTCTTACTTGATCAGCCTGTCTGGAAGTGCTAGAACTTCTAGCAGCCGGCACCAGGGCCCAGTCATCAGGGCAGAAAGCAGAGAAGCAGGATGGGACCACAGAGAAAAAACAGTTGATTTTTACTGGCCCTGGTTGCAAAATCAAGGCTGAGCCACAGCCCCCAACTCTCAAACCATAGGGACCCTTTCTTCATACCCTCTGAGAAAGATTACTGCAGAGCCTGAGGGACATCTGAGTGAATGTTGCCAAAACTGTTGTTAACACTGACAAGAACTGAAACTGAGAGTAGCAAGTATGATTAAATATTTACAAGAAAATAAAAAAGACATTTAGGCTTTATATAAAGCAGGAATCTAAGAGACTTAGACACCACCTATTGGAAACCAAAAGAAAAGCACCTTCTTTCCAACAGGCTACAGAGACACCTTTATATAATAAATCTTTCTGGAAAAACAACAGAATACACTTCCATGAATGCCCAGGTGCAGAAATAGTTCATTGAACACCATGAACAACCAAGGTGACAAGGCATCTCAGAAATAAAGAGAAATATCTCTAAAAAATAAGCTTACAGACATAGAAATATGAAACTTAAATGACAGAGAATTCATGATGGCACTTCTGAAAACACTCAATGAGATCCAAAATAACTCAATCAACAAATTCATGAATTGAAAAACAACTAGATGAGCATAGTAAGGAGATTGAAACCCTTAAAAAGAACCATATAGAAATTATGGAGATGAAGAACACACTGCAAGAGTTGAAAAATGAAAAAGCAAGCTTGGGAAATAAAGTCAATCAAATGGAAGAAGAGATTTGTGATATCGAAGACATAAATCTGTAAATAAATCAGAAAGAAGAAAAGAGAAATCAAAGAATGAAAACTAATGAAATAGAAATAAAAGAACTAGCTGATACCATTAGAAAACAAACAAACAAACATAAGAATAATCACCTTAAATGTAAATCGACTGAACTCACCAATAAAAAGACACAGAGTTGCAGAATAGATCAAAAACAAAACTAAACCATATGCTGCCTCCAGGAGACACATCTCTGCTCCAAAGACAGATATAGACTCAAAGTGAAAGGGTGAAAAATGATATTTCAAGCAAATGGCATTCAGAGAAAAATGGAAGTAGTGGTACTAATATTGGATGAAATAGACTTTAAAATGTAAAAAAGGTAAGAGAAGATACTGAGGAACACTTCATAATAATAAAAGGAATCATGCACCAAGAAGACATAACACTTATTAATATCAATGTTCCCAATCAGGGAGCCTAGAAATATGTAAAGTGATTATTAACGAACTAAATATAGAAACAGAACAAAACACTATCGTAGTAGGGGTTCTAAATACCCCATTGTCAGATATGGACAGATCATCCAAACAGAAAATCAATAAGAAAATAACATCCTTAAATTACACATTAGACCAACTGGACAAAATTGACATTTATAGAGCATTTCATCCCAAAACAGCTGCTTATACAGTCTTCTCTAGTTCACATGGAACATTCTCAAGAATTGACCATGTACTGGGACACAGAGATAGTCTCAACAAATATAAGAGGGTTGAAATCATACCAAACATATTCTCTGATCATAATGCTTTGAAACTACAGATCATCTGCAAAAAAGAAATCAGGAGGAACCACAAATACAAGAATAAAAAACATGCTATTGAAGAATAACTGGGTCAAAAAAGAAAATTTTAAAAGAAGGTAAGAATTAAAGCATTAAAGAATTAAAGGTAAAAATTTTAAAAAAGAGATTTAAAAGAGAAATCAAGTGATACATAGAAATGAATGATAATAATAGTACAACATATCAAAACTTTTGGGAAATGGCAAAAGCGGTCATAAGAGAAATGTTCATATCATTACATGCCTATCTCCAAAATCAAGAACAAGCCCCAAAATCTAACAATTCGTCTTTAAAAATCTAGAAAAGGAAGAACAAATGAGAAAAGCAGAAGAAAAAAATCATCAAAATTAGAGCGGAAATAAATGATACTGCAAACAAACAAAACAAAACAATAGAAAAAATAAATACAACAAGAAGCTCGTTCTTTGAGAAGATTAATAAAATTGACAAACCCCTGGCTAGACTCACTAAAGAGAAAAGAGAAAGGGCACAAATAAACAAAATCAGGGATGAAAGAGGAGAAATTACAATTGACATTGCAGAAATACAAAGGATCATGCAAGAATACTATGAAAAAGTATGTAATAAAAAAAATAATAATGTAGAAGAAATGGAACAGTACTTAGAAAAATACAATATTCTTAGACTGAATCAAATAGATCTGGAAAAGCTAAATAGACTGATCAGCAGTATGAAAATAGAAACCTACCAAAAAGTAAAAGGCCAGGACCAGATGGCTTTACAAGTAAATTATGCCAAATATTCAAAGAGGCTTAATATCTATTCTCCTCAAACTCATCCAAAAAATAAAAAAGAAAGCAATACTTCCCAACTTATTTTATGAGGCCAATATTACTTTGATACCAAAAGTTGGTAAAAAAAAAAAATAACACAAAGAAAAAAACTACAGACCAATATTTCTCATTCACATAGATGCAAAAATTCTAAATAATATACTAGGTTACTGAATACAGCAACATTTTAAAAAGATTATACAGCACAACAAGTAGGCTTTATGCCAGGAGCACAGAGATAGTTCAACATACAGAATTCAATTAATGTGATTCACCACATAAACAAATTAAAAAATAAGAATCATATGATTATATTAAAAGATATATCCAAATAGGAAATGAAGAAGTCAAAGTCTCACTATTTGCAGATGACATAATTCTCTATAAAGAAAACCCTAAAGGCTCCACAAGAACACTACTAGAGATGACAATAAGCAAATATAGTAATTTTTATGGATACAAAACCAACATTCAAAAGTCCAAACTGTTCTTATACTCTAATAATGAAGCATCAGAAAAAGAAGTGGAAAAAAATAATTCCTTTTGCAATTGCAACAAAAAGAATAAAATACATAGGAATAATTTTAATAAAACATGTGAAGGACCTATATAATGAAAACTACAGGATCCTATTAAAAGAAATCAAAGAAGATACAAAAAAAAATGAAAGATATTCTGTGTTCTTAGATTGGAAAAAACAACATAGTTAAAATGACCATATTACCAAAAGCATTATACAGATTTAATGCAATCCCCATAAAAATCCCATCAACACTTTTTAAAGAAATAGAGCAGAAAATTATCAGATTTGTATATAAGCAAAGAAGACCCCAAATTGTCAAAGCCATCCCGAGAAAAAAGAGGCTGGAGGCATCACTGCCTGACTTTAAATTATACTACAAAGCAACAAAAATCAAAACGGTGTCATATTGGCAGAAAAAGAGACACATGGACCAGTGGAACAGAATTAAATGTCCAGAAGTAAATTTATATTTATATGGGCAAATAATTTTTGACAAAAGAGCTAAAATCATACAGTGGAGAAAGGAAATCCTCTTCAATAAATGGTGCTTGGAAAACTGGAAAGCCATCTGAAAAAGAATGAAACTAGACTGTTGTCTATCACCACACACTAAAATGAACTCAAAATGGTAAGGATCTGAATATAAGACCTGAAACAATAAAACACATAAAAGAAAACTTAGGAACTAAAACTGAAAGACCTTGGACTTAAAGAGGATTTTATGAATCTGACCTCAAAGTAAAGGAAAGTAAGAGTAAAAATAAAGGATGGGACTACATTAAATTAAAAAGTTTCTGCTCAGCAAAAGAAATCATCAACAAGGTAGAGACAACCATCTGAATGGGAAAAAAGGACTTTGTCCTTGTCTTATTTTACTTATCTTAAAGATAAAATAAAAATCAATGGTTTTAGCTTCTCTCTGGGTTTGTCATATCTGATCTTTATTATATCAAGGTATATATTCTCTATTCCCACTTTGCTGAGAATTTTTATCAGAAATGAATGCTAAGAGGAGACGGAAGAAAATTGGCATAGATGATAGAGGCTTTGTTCATCCCTCTTATGACCAAATCAAAGTTGTGACAGAAATATGAAACAAAGAGCAAGGAAAGTCTCCTGTGATCTCGATGAACAGAAGCACTACAGCTAGAAAGAGAAATAATTAATCAATCTGCAACAATAAAAGGTAGGAGTGGGTGAAGACATACGGCTAGCCGGTCCCAAGCAGCTGAGTGGCACAGAGATTATGGCAGTGGCAGCGGCAGTGGCAGCAGCAGCTAGCAGCTGTAGATGACTCTTCAAGGGGCTGGGTCCACGAGCAGATTTATGCCACGATGTACCTAATTGCTTCAAGCACAAGTGATAGGATGGCTCCATGAAGCACCAGGAACTTACAGGAGAAATTAAGTTGTTGCAGTCAGGGTCAGAGGCAAGGCTTTCTCCTGGGCAGAAGTGCTGGTAGTGTCCATTGTTCCTCTGTTGAGCCCTCCCTTCCACAGTGTGCTGACGCAGTGTGGCCATAACTGAGACAGATTCAAAGTGGATAACTGAGACTGTTCTGCCCAGAAGATTTCTGGAAATTCCATCTCCCCCAACTCACAATCCCACCCAAGTTACAGCCAGATGTGTCCTTGGTGAGACTGGTGTTCCTTGCTGAGCACTGCCAAGACAAACATTGGTGACAGCTGTCCTAGGTTTCTGGTGTGTTGTCTTGAGGCAAATATGAACAGAGCATCTGCAGATTGCTTGCTGAATATTAATGGTAGCCATGGAGTGGCACAGGCTGAAGCTAAACGTGGCCTGCAGCTGAACCACTGTCAAGACTGTGCCACTGGACACCTACTACACAAAGTCACACTAATAAGAATGGGAGACTTAGGAGCTTTGCTTACTACACAGAAACAGACACAGAAATGCAGCCCAAATGGGAAGACAAGAAGCAAAAATCATATGAGAGAATAGAACAGAGATCTAAGAATAACAGAGTCAAGCAATCTAACAGATGCAGAATTAAAAACACCTGTTATAAAAATGCTCAATGAACTTATGGGAAGTGTAGATAAACTCAGTGAGAATAACAAAGATAAAAAACATAAAAATAGAAATGGAAATTATAAAAGGGAAGAAATCAGAAATAAAGAACACGTTATCTGAGATGAAAAATATATTAGAGGGAACCAACAAGGTGCATAAAGAAGAGAATCGAATCACTAATATAGAGGATGGGAAAGCCAAAGACAATCAATCAGAATAGCAAAGAAAAAGAGCCAAGACTATAATAGTAATTTAAGAAAACTATGGGACACTATTAAATGTAAAATCATCCATATCATAGGGGTACCCGAAGTAAAACAAGAAATTAAGAGCTATTTGAAAAATTAATATTGGAAAACTTCCCTAATCTGATAAAGGAAACAGACATACAAACCCAAGAAGCTCAGAAGACCCAAGAAAGAGGTCCCCAAAGAGGCCCACACCAAGACACATTATAATTAAAATGCCAAAGAGAGAATCTTAAAAGCAGCAAGAGAAGAACAGTTAGTTAGCTACAAGGGAGCACACATAAGACCAGCAACTGATTTCTCAGTAGAAACTATGCAGGACAGAAGGGCTTGGCACAAAATATTTAACATGATGAAAACCCAGGATCTACAACTAAGAACATTTTATTTAATAAATCTATCACTTAAAGTCAAAGGACAGATAAAGATCTTCCCAGACAAAAATAAGATAAAGAGCTAATATTGTCATCATCAAGACAATATTAAAGGAATAGTTGGAGGGACTACTTTAAGAAAAAAAAAGTATAAAAAAACTGGAATAAAGAATGGTAATAACTACATTCCTATGAACAAATACCTCAAATGGAAAAGAATTAAGTGCTCCAACCAAAAGACAGAGTGGCTGAATGGATAAGAAAATAAGCCCCCTACTTATGCTGCCTACAAGAGACTCACTTCAGATGAAAAGACATACAGAGACTAAAAAGAGGGTGATGGAAAAGATATTGCCTCGATGGATCTAGAGGGTGTTTTGCTGAATGAAATGGATTGGATTGAGAAAGAAATATCACATGATTTTACATACATATAGAATCTAAAGAACATAATAACAACAAAAATGGAAACAAATTTATAAATATAGACAATATTTTGATGGTTACTAGACAAGAGGGGGTTTGAGGGGGACAGAAAAAAGGGCAGAGAGATTAAGAAGTATAAATAAATAGTTACAAAATAGACATGGAAATATAAAGTGTAGCATAATGAAAATAATAATGTTGTAACTAATATATTATTGTATGACAACTATAATTGAAAAAACTCATTGAATTGTACAATGTAAATATGAACAACTAATTGTCTCTTATACTTCAATAAAACTGGAATAAAGAAAAGAAAAAAAAATGGATGCTGCATTTTGTCACATGCTTCTGCATCTACTGATATGTTCATGATTTTTTTTAATTTAAAGATTTTTAAAATTATTTTCAAGTATGCAGTATTTTGGTTAGACATTTGTACAGTTTATAAAATGATCCCCCTAAGTGCTCCTTCTCTTCTCTGGTTTTCCACCTAGAAAATATATTTATGCTAACTGTGTTTCTGTCGTGCTCCCCATCCCCATGATCATTTATCAACTACTAATTTGTTCTTTAACCCTTCATCTCACTCTCTCAACCCCCCAACCTCCTCTAACTTCTGTCCATCACAAAATTGTTCTCTATATTTATGAGTCTGCTTTTGATTAGTTTGTTCGTTATGTTCCTTAGCTTCCATATATGAGTGAAATCATATGGTATTTATCTTTGTCTGACTTATTTCATTCTGCATAATAACCTTTACATCCATCTATGTCACTACAAACAGTAAGATTTCATTTTTTTAATGGCTAAGTAACATTCCATTATATATATAAACCATAACTTCTTTATTTAGTCATTTGTTGATCGGCACTTATGTTGCTTCCATATCTTGGCTATTTGTAAATGTGCTGTCATGAATATTAGGGTTCATTGATCTTAACAAATTATCACTTTAGTTTTCTTTAGATAAATACCTAGAGTAATCACTGAATCAAAATGTATATCCATTTTTAATTTGTTGAGAAACCTCCAGACTGTTTTCCATAGCAGCAGTACCAATTTGCAATTCCCACAAATTGGGAATTTTTACTCAACATCCTCGTCAACATTTGTTATCTTTTACTCAACATCCTCGTCAACATCTGTTTTATTGGTGATAAATAACCATTCTAACATGTGTCAGGTGATGTTTCATTGTGATTTTAATTTGAATTTCCTTCATGATTAGTGACCTTGAGCATTTTTTCATGTCTATTGGCCATCTGTATTTCCTCTTGGAGAAGTATCTATTCAGACGTTCTGACCATTTTTTAATAAGATTGTTTGTTGTTTTATTGTTGAGTTGTATGGTTCTTTATATATTTTGGATATTAACCTCTTATCAGATGCATTATTAGTGAATATCTTCTCCCAATGTTGGTTGTCATTTTGTTTTGTTGGTGGTCTCCTTTGTTGTACAAAAACGTGTTAGTTTGATGTAGTCTCATTTGTTTATTTATTCTTTTGTTTCCCTTGCCTGGGGATATATATCCAAAAAGAAATTACTGTTAACAACATCAGAGAGTTTATTACCTATGAAATCTTTTATCAGTTGTATGGTTTTGGTTCTTACATTTAAGTTTTTAATCCATTTTAAGTCTTTTCTTGATTATGGAATAAGAAGGTGGTCCAGTTTCCTTTTTTGCATGTAGTTGTCCAATTTTCCCAACACCATTTATTGAAGAGATTGTATTTACCCCATTGTATATTCTTACCTATTTAGTCACATATTAAGTGAGTGTATAAACTTGTATTTATTCCTATGCTCTCTATTCTGTTCCATTAATCAATGTATCTGGTTTGGTGTCATTACCATGCAGTTTTGTTTACTGTAGCCCTGCAGTATAGTTTGATATCAGGTAGTGTGATACTTCCAACTTTGTTCTTCTTTCTCAAGATTGATGGGGGCTATTTGTTTTTTTTTTATGGTTCCATATAAATTTTTAGGATTATTTTTTTCTAGTTCTGTGAAAAATACCATTGGTATTTTAATAGGGATTGAATTGAATCTATAAATTACTTTGAGTGGTATGGCCTCTTTAATGATGTTGATTCTTCTTGCCCATGAGCACAGTATATGCTTCCATTTATTTGTATCTTCTTCAATTTTTTTCAATGACATAATTTTCTGAGAACAGACCTTTACCTCCTTCATTAATCTGTTTCTCAGGTATTTTATAGTTTTCAATGCAATTGTAAATGAAATTCTTAACTTCTCTTTCCGAAAGTTCATCATCGGTGTATAAAAATGCCACTGACTTCTGAATATTTATTTTGTAAACTGCTACTTTACTGAATTCATTGATCAGTTCTAATAGTTTTTTGGTGGAATCTTTGAGGTTCTCTATATATAGTACCATGTCATTGACAAATAATGAGAGTTTTACTTCTCTCTTTCCAACTTGGATATCTTTTATTTCTTTTTCTTGTCTTATTGCTGTGGCTAAGACTTCTAGTACAATGATGAAGAGGAGTGGTGAAAGTGGGTTTCCTTGTCTTGTTCTTGATCTTAAGGAAAATGCTTTAAGCCTTTTCTCATTGAGTATGGTGTTAGCTGTAGGTTTGTCATATATGGCCTTTATTATGTTGAGGTGTGTTCCTTCTATTCCCACTTTGCTGAGAATTTTTATTATAAATGGATTCTGGATTTTTTCAGACACTTTTTCTGCATCTATTAATATGATCGTATGGTTTTCATCTTTCAATTTGTTAATGGGTGTATCACATAAATTGATTTGTGGATATTGTACCAACCTTGCATCACAGTAATAAATCTAACTTGATCATAGAGTATGATATTTTTAATGTATTGCTAAATTAAGTTTGCTAATATTTTGTTGAGGATTTTTGCATCAATGTTTATAAGAGATATCAGCCTATAGTTTTCTTTTGTTTGTAAGGTCTTGGTCTTTTTTTGAAATCAAGTAATGTTGGCCTCATACAAGGAGTTAGGAAGACATCTTCTTCTTGAATTTTTTGAAATATTTTGAGAAGAATAGGTTTTAATTCTTCTTTGATTGATTGGTAAAATTCTCCTATGAAGCCATCTGCTCCAGGACTTTTGTTTTTGGGAAGGGTTTTGATTACTAATTCTATTTTATTAGTGGTAATCAGTCAGTTTAAAATTTCTGTTTCTTCTTGACTCAGTCTTGGGATATTATATGTTGCTAGGAATGTGTCCATTTCTTCCATATTGTCCAATTTGTTGACATATAATTGCTCATAGTATTTTCTTATGATCCTTTGTAGAATTATAAGAAAATGTGAAGTCCATGGTTATTTCTCCTCTTTCATTTCTGATTTTATTTATTTGAGTCCTTTCTCTTTTTTCCTTGATAAGTCTGGCTAATAGTCTGTCAATTTTGTTTATTCTTTCAAAGAACCAGCTCTTGGTTTCATTAATCTTTGGTATTATTTTTCTAGACTCTATTTTATTTATTTCTGCTCTGATTTTTATTAATCTTTTCTTTTATTCACTTTGGGCTTTGTTTGCTGTTCTTTTCTTAGTTTCTTTAAAGTGTAAGTTAGATTGTTTATTTGAACCTTTTCTTTTTTCTTGAAGTAAACCTGTATTGCTATTAATTTTCCTCTTAGTACTGCTTTCACTGTGTCCCATAGATTTTGAGTTCTTGTGTTTTTATTTTCACTTATCTCTAGGTATCTTTTGATTTCTTCCTTGTTATCATTAATAACTCATTCATTATTTAGTAGCATGTTATTAAACCTTGATGTATTTGTGTATTTTTATTTTTTCCTTGTCATTGATTTCTAGCTTTATACTGTTGTAATCAGAGAAGACGATTGATAGTATTTCAATTTTTTTAAATTCATTGAAACATAATTTGTGTCCTGAGATGTGGTTTGTCTTGGGAAATGTTTCATGTTCACTTGTAAAGAATGTATATTTTGCTGCATTGGGGTAAAATGCTCTGAAAATATCTATTAAATCCATCTGGTCTAGTTTGTCTTTTAGGCCCATTGTTTCCTTATTGATTCTTTTTCTGGAATATCTGTACATTGGTCTCCATGGGGTGTTAAAGTCTCCTATGAGTGCATTACTATTGGTCTCTTCTTTTATGTTGGTTAATAATTGCTTTATGTACGTAGGTGTTCCTATGTTGGGTGTGTATATGTTTACTAGGATTATGACCTCTTGATGATCCCTTTATTGTTATGTAATATCTTTTTTTTATCTCTTATTATATTCTTCGTTTTAAAGTCTATTTCATCTGATATAAGTATTGCTACCCTGGCTTTTTTTTTTTCATTTCTATTTGTGTAAAATATCTTTTTCCATCCCTTTACTTTCAGTTTGTGAGTGTCATTTAATCTGAAGTTAATCTCTTGTAGACAGCAAATAAATGGGTCTGTTTTCTTAACCATTTGGCTATCCTATACTTTTTGATTGGAACATTTAATCCATTTACATTTAAAGTGATTACTGATAGAGACATAGTTACTACCATTTTATTATTCACATTTATTATTTCTATTTTCTTTTTTATCCTTCTCTTTTTATTGAAGTCCCTTTAACATTTCTTGTAATACTGACTTATTGTGTGATTGTAGATTCTTGTTTTTCATAACTTTGAATTTTTCTTGCCAGTGCATTCTGGCCTGCAAATTTTGCATTGAAAAATCAGCAGACATTCTTGTAGGAGTACCCTTGTAAGTAACTAGCTACCTTTCTCTTGCTGCTTTTAAGATTCTCTCTCTTTTTTTTGACCTTTGACATTTTAATATGTTGTATCTTGGTGAGGGTCTGTTTGAATTCCTCTTGTTTGGGACTCTTTGTGCTTCCTGAACTTGCATGTCTAATTCCTTTGCCAGATTAGAAGTTTTCTGTTGTTATTTCTTCAAATGGATTCTCAATCCCTTGCTCTCTATTTTCTCCTTCAGGTACTCCTATAATCTGGATATTATTATGCTTTATGTTGTCCCAGAGGTCTCTTATACTATCCTTATTTTTAAATTTGTTGTTGTTGTTGTTGTTCTTATTGGATAGTTTCTGCTACCTTGTCTTCCAGTTCACTGATTCAATCTTCTGCTTCATCCAATCTATTGTTGAATCCTTCTAGCATATTCTTTATTTCAGTTATTGTGTTCTTCATTTGTCTGGTTTTTTTTTATGATTTACATGTCCTTTTTAATGCTTACTATCTCTCTGCTGAGGTTCTCATTGTGTTAATCAATTCTCTTCCTAAGTTCATTGAGCATCCTTATAACCATTATTTTGAACTCTGTCTCTAGTAGGTTGCTTGCCTCCATTTCATTTAGCTTATTTTCTCGAGTTTTCTCTTGTTTTATTTATGGCATATTTCTTTTTCTCATTTCATTAGCCTCTCTGTGTTTATTTCTATGTGTCAAGAATATTTGTTTCATCTCTCAGCCTTGGCTGGATGGCCTAATGTGGAAGGTGTCCTGTGTGGTTCAGTGGCACACTCTCCCTGATCTCCTATGCTGACAGCTGCTCTGGATGTGATCTTTATGTGGGTCTTGTGTGATATTCTGTTGTTGCCAAAACTTTATTGTTGTTAATAGATCAGTGGATAGGATTAACACTCAGGCTGACTAATTCTGGGAACTGGCTGCACCCACAGGGTAAGAATTCCTGTGTGGGGGCTGACCCAGCAGGCTTATGTACTTGTTGCAACCACCCTTTGTGTGTTTCATTAAGAAGACAAGTTGCTCTGTTGTGGTCTGCTGTCAGCTTCCAGATGCACTGGTTTCATGGCTCCTTGAGAGGGGTTCCCCAGTAGGCCAAAATTAATTGCTGTTTTTGATTGCTCAGGGCTACCCAGTGTGAACTACAAAGAAATCCACAGTTAGTTGTTCACTATGCTAGACCTATAGGTAAGTGGAAGAGACAACACTAGGCAGCTGTCTGGTTATCCCCTGCCCCTGACCTAGAGAAGTTTAGTAGAGGCATCAGTGCTCCTCCAGGCCTGACACTGCCTGTCAGTTGCCCGTAAGTCTCTGAAACTAGATGTGCCTCTGGGTGATATGCATGTTGGCTGGTGCAAGGACCCCCAGAGTCTCCTTTGTCTATTGAGTATGTTTCCCCCCTGTCACTGCATTGTTAGTTTACATGCCAGCACTGGCTCTATGGATCTCTGTATAAGTTTCCAACTGTAGTATGATCAGCTGTTGCCTACCTCGAGCCTGAATGTGCAGCAGGCACTTTTTGTATCGGATGGGCCAGGAGCTCAGGGAGCCAAGGCCCTTCAGGCCAATAGCCTCAGTTTTCTTCAATTTCTGTGTCTGCATGTTCCCACAGTAGTCATCAATCACATGGAGACAAGCTGCTGTCTAGGGCAGTCCTACAGACCCCTGTGATCTCCTCAAGAAATATTGCTGCTCATACAGGCAGCAATTTGCCCACAACTGTTTTCCCTAAAATGCACTCACTGCACTAGCCAAGGTCTGTTGCCTGAGCAGAATGTACAACCCAAAAGTCAAGAAGGTCACGGGAGGCTGCCTGTCAATGGACTGCATGCATTTTGTGGCTTGAGTGAAGCAGGATCTCAAGGAGACAAGGACCGTCTGGCCAATACAACCTCAGTTTTGCTGCAATTTCTGGGCCTGTGCATTCTCTCTGTAGTCACAGATCACAGCAAGACCAGCTGCCATTTGGGGTGGCCCACAGACCCCTTCAATCTCTGGTCACAATACTCCAACTCTTTTAGGCATCTGGGGTCTACTTGCAACTTATTCCACCTCTCCTCAACGCCCAACCCACCTTTGCTAACCAAAGTTTGTTGTCTGTGTGGATTAGGAGACTGGTGGGGGGGGGCAGGGGCGGGTGTAAGAGCCCGGCTGTGGTGGTTCACTGTCAATGTCAATGGGCCACCTGGGGCAATTTGTGGGTTGGGTGGGGGTAGAGTCTCAGGGAGACAAAGGCAATCAAATCAATACAGCCTCAGTCTTGATGCAGCTTCGGTAACCATTCTCAGGTTTCTACAGAAGTCCAAAATCACAGCAAGATGAGCTGCTATCTGGGACTGGCCCACAGATCCCCAAGATCCACCCAAGTTCCTGTTGGCAGCAGTGATCTGCCTGAAACTCTCAGAAATGCCTGCTCACAGCTCTGGCTGCCAGCTGGGAATGTTTGTCCATGAATTTCTGAGCAAGGCGTGACAGCCTCAGCACAAAAGGCCTGGGCAATCTGAAAGTTGGGTGGGGTGAGCTGATCTCCTCAAACCAAGGCTTCCTAGTGGCCCTGGGGGTGGGGTCTGCACAGTCAAGCTGGAGCAGCCTGAAGATTGCCAAATAAGAAGGCTGGATTAAGGCACAAGTGTGGCTGTTCTTTCAGCCCTGTTTTGACACAGGTAATGCAGACTTTCTCAGTATAAATCCTCCAGGAATGTCTGACCCAGCACCAGTGTTCAGGATGAGTGACTACAGGTCAGAAAGCCTATGTGTGGGCCCTTCAAAGCGGTGTCTATGATTTCAGTTTTCTTCCATCTCACCCAGACACCTGGAATCCCCTCTGGTTTTTAGAATTGCAGTTCTTGGAAGCATATCTTCCTTGGGCTGGGGCCCTGGGTTGAGGAGCTCCCAGATGATGCCAGGATCCCCTCTCCTTTAGGGAAGCCCCTGCAGCCTCACTCTTCCTCCTGGTGATTTTCCACCACCCGCGGATGCAGTTCCAGACCCATTTGTGATCTTGCTTCTTTGAATGACTTCAATGCGACCCCTTCTTTATATTATCAGATGTATGTGTTATGATCAGCTGGACTTCAAGTGATTCTCCACATTGATTATTTTATAATTTGGTTGTAATTTCAATGTGAACTTGGGAGGACGTGACTCCTGCTTTTATCTAGTCTGCCATTTTCTAGAACAGGACTAATTTGTGTGTGTGTGTGTGTGTGTGTGTGTGTGTGTGTGTGTGTGTGTGTGTAAATCCTGGTTATCAGCCTGAAGGTAATAATGAATAATGGGGGTTATTGTGAAAAAAATAAGCATCATCATCTGAGTCATTTGTGTCTGGTATGGTCTTTGTAGAGTCTCTTCTACGAAGGGAAAAACTTTTCTTTTGACCTAGGGAAATCTAGGATTTTGAGATTTTAAGGCTCATTGACCCAAATGTCTTCAATTTAGGTCTCAAGGTTCTACTCTTTTCCTATCAGGATACTGATTTTGACATAGTGAACATGCTATGGCTATGCATTCAATCTTTTGTAGCTTGCAATTAGACTTAGGGATGGATTTTTAGCAAAATTATTTCTGACATTGCAGAAGATGTTTTCTTAAATGTTGGCATATAGTCACTCTGGCTTTCAAAGAGTACCTTCATTTGACCTGAGCTTTCAAGTCTTCAAGAGTAGTTAACAAAGTCAGCCAACTCCAAAATATTTTTTTAAATTACTACAGCTCCTGTATATGCAAGTGATCTAGCTATTGAATAACTTAACACTCACCTACAACTTATCTTGATTAACCTCAGTGAGAGTCTTGGTACTTGAGACACTAAACATTCTACTTCCACCATGCTACCTACCACTAAGATGTTCTTTATAATGAATTATGCATGATCTAGTCCTCAAATCCCATGCTGAGAAATTCTTTTCAGGACCACTCCTGGTACCAATAGAATTAATCTAGTTTCCCACTGAAAATATCAAAATGAAGGTTTTTTATGTCATACACCTTTGAGTGTCTTATGAAAAGCTACATATATAACTGTCAAATTGAGAAAAGGAGGTGCCAACAACAGGTACAAGATTGTGCATAAAGTTTCTGCTAGAAAGGCAACCATCTATGCATTGCCACTTAATCTGTCTTCCAAATCACATGCTGCTACTCTGGCTAATGGAATTGCATAGGAGGTGTCAGAATGGAGTTTTCATCCAGAATGTGATCAAGTGACAGAGATCTTATAAGGTTCTCTGTATCCAAGTTTAGCTGTTAGAATTGGTACTGAAGACTGATTCTGGTATATGATCACTTGTAATATGGACATAGAAGTAAAGTTGCAGAATTTTTTCAGCTAACATCACAGTAGAATGCTCAAATTTTTGGACACTTTATCCTTTCTGATTCAGCATTGGTTATACTTCCTCTCATTATATGACTGATAATGAACTCATTACAACAACAAAACAATAAAGTACAAGGCAAAACTCTATTTTATTGGAACTGTTTAATGTATAGTCTTTATACTGTGTGTATATATACATATATATCTATATCTACTATATATATACATATATATGTATATATGTGTATATATATATATGTATATATATATACATATATACACTTATGAATGCTTTTAATTTATTCAATGGGTATAATACTACGAACGAAAGCTCATTGTTCATCCCATTAGTTTTGTCAAAAGAGTAATATTCTACATCCCACAAAATATTAAACACTTTTATTTCCTGAACACTTTATCTATTGTCATATTCTTTCTTGAAAAAACAAAGTTGGTCTAATATTCTACATGAGAAATAATAGTGATTCCACTGCTGTCTTTTAAAAACTAACAGTTAATATTTTATCACGATATTCATAAGAAACAACATTAAACTTTTTCACATTTCTGTTGACAAAAAATGACTTTGGATTTAGTTATGTGAACTCAGTATAGATGCCTATTTCTGAATTCTTAGGACTTACATTATAGATTTCTTCAGAAAAGTAGGATTAATAAAAATGATCTCTTTATTTATGACTTGTCAAAACCAAATAAGTGAAAAGAGAATTATATTTAACTTTATGTTTTTACTTCTACCTTAATGATTTGAAACTATTATTTGATAAACTGAAATTATGTCCCCCATTAAGCTTTTTTTTCCCCCTCTGGGTCTATAATATAGTTCACTTGCCATGAAATAGGAATAGTCTCAGCATGGTCTTACTATTTAATTACTATCAAAATAATTGACTTCAGCTAAAGTATTCCAAGACCCACATCATCATTTTTATCAGATATCCTCCTACATTTAATTGGCTTATGTCAAATAATTCTAAACTGCAGGTCAGCCCATGCTGTTATTTAAGGTTTTGTTTCACAATTAATTTCTCCCAGAGGGTTTACTATTCCTGATTATATTGCTTAAAATATCTCATGGACATATAATTGAGATTTCTTTTTGGCTAGAGTGTTCAAGTGGTGATAACTAGTTTGCACATTTTCCAGGTAGAATAATCACAAATATACTCCAAAATATAAAAATTTAGGGCTTCAGTAACCCATTCTTTTCATATTTTTAAGGAAAACCAGAACTCTTTTCTAAGAAAAAACTTGCCATTTTCTGTGGGTACTATTTTGGTGCATCTTATTCTTTTATTTTTTTACACAAAAATACCGATTTAAATACTTAATTAAAATGATTGATTATTAGGACAAATGAATCTGATGTTGAAAATTAGACAATTTTTATTTCAGGTTTTTGTCATAAAATATAATCTCAGACTATCTTATATTTTCTCATTAAAAAGATCATAAAACAAGGTTAATGGATAACCCCAAATTTTATAATGTCAATAGTGATTATCTCTGGATTCTAGGATTACAAACTGTAGTTTTTACTTGCAAGGTTCTTTTGTTCTAGCCAGTTCTCTAGTTCTCTTTTCTATTTGAGGTTCACCCCTTACTTAATCCCCTCATATTCACTAATAAAAGGGCCTTGATTTTCTTTGTTTCTGCTCTCTGGTTACCATATGCTTATGTATGTTACTTGGAACTTGCACGATAGAAGTAGGAATTTAAATCTAGAATAAGAGATCTAATGTCAAAGGGACTGTTTGGATTCATTCCATAACTTATAGCACTGGTGGCTGCTACTTTGCTGCTTAAAGTCTGTGGACCAGGAGCATCAATATTACCTGAAAACTTGTCAGAAATGCAGACTCTGGCCCACACCAGACCTACTAAATTAGAATCTGGGGTTGAACAAGATCCGCAGGTTACGTGATGAACATTAAATTTGAGAAGCCTACCTCACAGGTATCCTCAGTGTGACAGCAGCATCTGACCAGGCTATTTCAACTACAAATAGTATTTTGTTTCCATCTTCACAGTCTTCTGGATCAGCCCTTGTTCTTGTTCATTTTCAACCTTGTCATGTTGAATCTGTGAGTCCTTGATATTTTTCCAATAATGTTTTTGGTTTGTTTGTTTGCTTAAGATAGAGTCAGTTTTTATTACTTGCAATTAAGAAAGTCCTAATTGATGCACAGTTTATCTTAATTATCTTTTAAAAGCATCTTCAGCATTTCTAAAATATCTATAGTGTTCATATACTACTTTTATAATATGTAAAACCAAAAAGTTATTTTTAAATGTATGCCTGCTTGAAACCAGAGAGTTGTGAATTTAGACCACATTGCTTTAGTCCTTCATATTTAGAGCATAATTTTAAAAAATTACATTGTGTCTTGGAGTTATGCTCTCTGCCTACACTGAGAGGTAAATCAGAAGCATCTTGGTAACATTTATTATTGTTTTTGAAGGAAGTATTGTTTGTGAATTTCAGAGTACAGTAATCCCCCCCCCGCACCTTTATCCACAGGTTTCCTAATGGATTATTGAAACTGTAGGTAGTACTGAACCCTATACATATTATATTTTTTCTCTATACATATATACCTATGATAAAGTTTAATTTTTAAATTAAGCACAGTAAAAGATCAACAGCTATAACTAAAAATAAAATAGAATAGTTATAAAAAAAGTTATGTGAATATTAAGTAAAAAAAGGGTTACTTGAACACAAGTACTGTGATATTGTGACATTTGATCTGGTAACCGAGAAGACCTATAGAGAATAGAAATGGTGGGAAAGAGATGATTCTTATCCTGGGCAGGATAGAGCAAAATGGCATGAGATTTTATCACACTACACAGAATAGTCCACACTTAAACATTTATAAATTATTTCTGTAATTTTTAAAAATATTTTCAGATTACAGTTGACCATGGGAAACTAAAACAGCAGAAAGCAAAACAGAGGATAAAGAAAGAATACTTTTTATTCTTTCTGAGGATGAACTGCAACATTTCTCTCATGCCTCCATGCCAAGAAAAGCTAAACACCTCCTGAGAACCAGCGTTTTACATTCAAATAAAATTGTGAATTCTGAAAACCAATATTTTTTCTAAATTTCTTAGTTACTAAAAATACTTGGATTACCCGCTTAAATAGATTTGATGTACTAAATCAGGGGTCCCTAACCCCCAGGCCATGGGCCAGCAGTGGTCAGTGACCTTTTAGGAACTGGGCTGCATAGCAGGAGGTAAGCGAAGCTTCATCTCTGTTTGCAGATGTTCCCCAGTGCTAGCATCACCACCTCATCTCTACCTCAGATCATCATGCAGTAGATTCTCATAGGTACCAAAAAGGTTGGGGACCACTATGCTAAATCAGTATTTAATGGAGGGACCTGGTGCTTTTCATAATCAACTAATTGTTTCTTTGTTTTCAGTGCTTTGAAATTCTGGCTGTACATTAACCTTACCTGGGAGGGTATTAGAACCCACATGCCTGGGACCCACTCCAGTTCAATTACATCATAATCACTGATGATGGAATTTTGTAAATAAATAAATAAATAAATGAAAGTACTTTATAATCTTAACATATGGTCAACTTTAAAAGCACTTTTTGGCTAAATTCGAAACCCATTCAATTTTCTTGGCCTTACTATATGCATTATACAATAAAGTTTATCCATGGGCTTTTTACTACCCTATCACTGTTTTCCTTTTGTTCCTATTTTTTTTGGACACACACACATCTTGTTCTTATTTCATCATAGATAGTGGCTAAATAAATGAATGAATGAATATACTGAGCAACCAAAACCAATTATCAAATATTCTGCCATATATACCAGAATATCAAGGGTTGAAAGCAACCATTTTTTCCAATAAATTTTTCTCCCTGACAAATTTCTAGTTATTTTGTGTTAATTGCAAAGAATTGAGGCAAATTGGTAAGAGACAGAGGCAGAAGCATAAATGAAGCTTGCCTGTTATCTGATTTAGGTGTTTTCAGAAAGGCCCTGGGATGGTGAAACGTGAGATAGAAAGCAAGAATAGAAATAGGAGATGGAGAGCATTCTTTTGCTGAAGTAACCAGCTATTCTTCCCTGTGGGTAAGACTGACATGTGATACTATCACCTGATATCTCCCAGGATGCTCTGTAGTATTTCAGTACTGAAGACACATATATAGGCCAAGGCACATTCAAGAGGCTTGAGGAATGTTTATTCTCATTTCAACCTACAAATGCTCATGAAACTTTTTCATGATGGCTCTTTGCCAACCTCTGATATGATCAGAATTCATTATGTTGATAATTTATCCCTTGTGTTCATTCTATCAACAAGCCCCTGCCCTTCACTGATTAAAGATGCTTTCAGAACTCACACTAAGCTACAGCATGTCTACATATGTACTTGGGTTATGACCCAATTCTGGAGAGCAAAAGTTAAGCCATTTACCTCTGGTTTCATCCATCTGCTTTTTTTATTATCGATTACTAAATCAGTAATAAGAAGAGTTTACATTTACTGAATACTTACTCTATGGCAAAAATTTTACATGTATTAATCCATTTGATCTTCACAAAACTCCCAGTGGGTAGGTATTATAATGTTATCTCTACTTTTTAAATGAGGAACGGAGATGCAGAGATGTTAAGTAAATTACCCAAGGTTGTACCATAGTGGTAAAATTGCCTGAAGTAGAGTCCCAGAGTCATGCTTAATCACTTTCCTGTGATCATGTCACTGCTGCACATTGTGCAGATGACAGCATGGGTTTAACTCACCACCTGGGAATTTACTTATTGCTTACTATACTCCTTCCATTGGAATTCACCCTTGTTTTGTAACTATGGCTTTTTATTCATATGTCTTGCTCAATATCTGTTTCTCCATAGCAGAAGGACAGCAAGATCCTGAAAGAGCCATTGGATATTTAAGGAGTTCTTAAAAACTCCCTTTAGCATGCCAAAGTGTAGTATAAAGTACATATCCACAGGCACCAGGTCTCAGGAGAGAAAATCTGACAGTTTGATACCATCTGTTTCTACTCCTATCTGTACAGACCATCTGTTCTTATTCAAAATACTACAGAAATGCTACCTAGAATCATTTAAGGTCAGAAGAATTATCAGCCTTTCAACTTTGTCTATGAGCCCATCTTGTCTTCTACTGCTGCCTTCCAAGGCCCACACTTCACTGCTCAGACCTGTATCCAGCCTCGACAACTAGATTGATAATGAGAATATGTGATAAGGAAATACTATATTTCCATTATTATGAAGGCAGACTCAAGCAGCAGATAATATTGAAAGTATAAAGCTGAAAACTTTAGTCAAACCTTCCCACAGCAAAAAATATGAAGTCAAAACCTGGGATCCCCAGTCTTATCTTGCTAATGAAAGAGATATTAAAATGAACAGAAAGAAATTATGCCTAATCTACCCCTGGCCATATAAACTTCGCCTCTATTTATTATTCTTTTGCTGACCCCCAGAAACAGGTCTAAAAATTTAGCTAGAATTCTAAGCAATTATCAGCATCTCCTTTTCCTACACATTCCCTCTTCTTTATCTATTTGTTTCCAGCTTCATTTCATTTACTGCCTTCTTGCTGCAAGCTAGTGGATCTGTATTCTAATATCAGGCATTGCTTCTGGCCTTACCAGGATGTGGTGCCATCTCAGGTGGGTTCTTCAGAAGTGCATGCTGAGTCAGAGTTTATCAGGGATAAACACCTAAGAAAAGTAGGAGAAAGAAACAGAATTAGTGTCTGAAGGAGAAAATGAGAAAATGAACTGCATGCAGACCCAACAGAGTCTCTGCCAACTCAGAACTTTTGAGGAAATATAGGCCATTAGAGTTATCTCTTGTTGGGCCAAAATGGTGGGCCTTATCTTCTGCCCTAATCAGTCTGCAAACGTAGTCTGCCAAGGGAAGCTGTGACTTTGAATGAGGCAACTCTCTGTAGCTGTGGCAGGCCCTCAAAAAACTGACAACCAGAGGAAGTGTGCTGACTGCACTCTCTGCATCTGGGCAGCAAATCTTTTCTAGAAAGGGAATCCTAGCAATGTACCTTTTTGTCTACCTCAGGGTGGAAACATTAAGTTCCTGGTTCTCACTTAGCTTGTTCTTCCAACCCCATCTCACACAATATTCAGTGAAGACAGTTTGCTGGCCTGGAGAACCTCACATCTGGGCAGGGAAGAGCTTCAAACCCAAAGAGGATAAACTCAGAACTTCCATTATGAGTTCTGTTCTATCTTCAGAGATTGATTTCTTAGAGCTATTAGAAGGGGTTCTTGGTATTGGTTGTGGTTTTCTATACTTTCTTATTTCTATCATCTTCACTGTTGTTTTTTTTTATACCTACTTTCTTGAAGAATCTGAGAATTTTTTCTTTCTAAATATTTAATTTTATTCTATCTCCTTAGATGGACCCCCTTCTCAGTTCTGAGATGACTTTTTTTTTTCAAAATTGGTTCAATATGTATCAAACTTTTCCAGAAAAGAATTCCTGACATCAGAGAAGGAGAATCTGCACTCTTTGGTGGTCTCAAAAGGACAGCTCAGAGTTGTTTTCTCTAGGCATGCAAGTTCCTTGAAATCACTATATTTAATCTTAAAAATTCATGTGAATTTTGCATTCTATCCTATTAAGTGTATGTGCTAGTTTTAATATTAAAATAATATTTCAAACTACTTACAAGTGAATAAACTTATTCAAGAAAACGTACCAATTTATGCATGGTTTTATGTACTTTTTCCAATAACCTTGCATATATCAGCTTTAATTTTATAAAAGTAGGAAGTCATGCTCCTTTAGCTTGGTATAAATCTCTCACAAAATCTTAGAATAATAATTTAGAATGTTTTTAAAATCAACTTACATGTACTGAATTGTATTTTATAATAATCTATATTTTAATGCATATTCAAAATAAAATTTAAATAAAAAGACTAACATATTTCTTTTAAAGAAAGATAATTTTATATCAAATTATAAATTAGATGCTTAATTCAATTAAATATAAATAAACAATCTTGCCAGTCTAAACTATATAATCTGGCAATGTAATTTAAACACAATTCATTAAAGAAATTTATATGAGAAAATAAACAATATATTTTAGAGTTAAGACTTTTAGATTACCTTATTTAAGAATATAATTTATAAATCCAGTCTGCAGAAATATCTAAAATACCAAGACTTCAGCCTCTGGAGAATCTCTTAGGACAATTTTTATTTTTCAACAAATGGGTTTTTATAAGAATCAAGCAGCATCCATTAAACAACTGTTGAGTACTGTTGAGTATCTATGATTCATCATGTTCTATGCTAAGCACTGAGAAAGTGAGGAACCAGTCAAACTTGGTCATTCTTCCAGGCAACATACATTGCAGAATAGAGTTGGGGTATATTCCTGAGAGTTTAAAGTGGTAATCTTTGGCAAGAATTTAGACTTTAGATAATCTGAGATATTGATAAAAGGCAGACCCATGTACTTTTACCATCATCCAGGCAGAGAGAAGGCTTACAATCTTCTTAAAAAACACTAAGAAAATTAACTGAGATATATGCTTACATTAATGGCTCCTCCAGCCCTGCTTGTAGCTTATTCCATATATCTAAAGGGAAATCCAAAAATATTTTCCAAAAACTATTCTGTATATTTCAGTTAAGTAGATACTTAGTTTTCATTTATTGTGTAAGCACTTTGGAGGATACATAGGGTGAAATAATCTTAAGGGTTTGATATTATTGTTCATACACTCCAACCTCAACCCATCTGCTGTGAAAAGACTCATCCATAATAAGTGGTACAGTAGTACTCATATTTTAATGCCCTAGCAGTCCCTGCTATTTTATGTAGTATTCCATTATTCCAATTTTTTATTCAACAAATGATTCCTGAGGATCTGCTCTGTGACATGCACTGTCCTGTCTCTGTCTTCTCTGACAGGAAATAAATACATAATTGTAAAATACAAATTGCTATAAAAAAAAACCTAGTGTATTTTGATAGAGAATGGTAAGTTTTGCCCCTTTCGATAAAATGTTCATGAAAGGCCTTTCTAAGATGGAGATATTTAATCTGAGATCTAAAAGAAGAAAAGGAGCTAGCACTGTGAAGAACAGAGAAAAAAGCATTCAAGACCCAGGAAAAAGGTATGCAGTGTTCCAATCTAGGAAGGCCCTTAGAATGTTAGAGGAACACAAAGAAAGTCATTGTGGCTGCATCTCCATTACTGAGGAAAGAAGTGATACATTATAGGATGAAGATGAGAGCAAGAATCAGACAAAACTTCGTTCTGAATTCACTTTAAATGTAATAAAATATAATTTAAATGTTGAAAAGCAAGAGGAATTATATTATTTGACATATATTTTTAAGCCATCAATATGATATCTTTGTAGAGAATAGATTTAGGGGAACAAAATAAAGCATGGGGAGACCCATTTGAGATGTTATTGAAATAGTTCCAGGAGAGGCTTGATTGTGACTTGGTCCAGCGTATAAAAAATAAGAATAATTTGTGGGTGTATTTTAGTATAATTGGCACAACTTGAGATGAATAGGGAAAAGAAAGACTGGCTCTAACAGCATCTTTTAGCTAGGAGTCATTTCAGGTGGGACTATATACTATACTAGGAAAGACTAATGAAAAATTTGATTGATGATAACCTCAAATTATTTTCAATCTGTTAAATTTGTTATGCCTGGGAAGCTACCACATAGAAATATCAGATAGAGAATTATATGTAGAAGACTAGAAAAAACTCAGCTTGAAGTTTAAATTTTGGAATTAGGAACATAAAGCTGGTATCTAAAGCAGTGGGAATGAATGAGATCACTGGAGTATAGAAAGAGTGAGAAAGAAAGGACCCTGGGAAATAGCAATATTTAATGGTTGAATGGAACAGGGGGGTAAAAACAGTAGATGATATTTCCAAGGAGAAGCCAAGGATAGCAGTAAAGAAATAGAAGCTATTGGTAGCAAAAACAAACAAACAAACAAAGCAAACACAAAACAGATGGTCAACTATTTGAGGTAGAGGAGTGATAAACAATAAACACCATTGAGTGCTTCTGATTGAGCTACTAAGGAATAAATGGAAAACATTTCTTGGGTTTATTAACATGAAATTTATTTGTACCTTGATAAGAGCAAATTTAGCAGAAAACTTAGGCTGAAGAACATGAGCTGCTAGATGAGTGAATGGAAAGGAAAGAAGCACAAGAGAACAAAGGCTAGAATGTATAGGATATATACGGGAACAATGAAGTCTTGACCTGTTTGTTCAATGTCTATGTAAGTGTTATTTAGAAGCAAGTGACAGAACTGCATGAGGAAGAGCGAGACTAGATTTGGGGAAGAATGTGACAGCACAGCTGTGGAATTACTCTAAGTAATAGGAGTTATCAACATTTAGTCTTCAGTAAGTTACAATAATTATTCTCCTATTTCCTAGTTTGTAACTATTGGGTAAATTACTTAGCATTCCTGTGCCTTAGTTTTTCATCTATAAAATAGGAATAATGAATTCTACCTCAAAGGCTCATTGTGAGAACTTAATGAGATAGTATATATAAAAAATGCTTTGGGTAGTCTATTAAGTATTCATTGACCAAAATTATATATTCATTATTAGTAGTAGTAATATGTACAATTAAAAATGACATATTTGTAATAGTAGAAGAGTCTCTTGTTTGTTTAAACTATAGCCATTGGACTACTTAGCACTAGGAAGGAAAGAACTTTTGGGAAAAGTTCAAAGATGTTAGTTTTCCCATTTCTTCCTTACCTTAGCCCCTGATGATTTCTATTCTACTTTCTGTTATTAAGAATTTGCCTATTCAACTGGGTAAAATTTTTAAGTATGTAAAATTATTTTTGGAGATTCTTTCCATTGCCTTCTCAAAAAATTATGGCAATAGAGAGTGGCGATGATTGCACAACATTGTAAATATAATTAATTTCATTGAACTGTACACTTAAAAATGGTTTAAATGTTAAATTTCATGTTATGCATATCACAAAAATTACCCAGAAAAAAAGTTTTAACATTGTTTCTGACAAAGCCAGGTGACTTTAGGGAAGTCATTTACAAACTCCGCAATTGCTTTGCTCATCTATAAAATTGAGTTGAGACTAAGAGTTCTAAGACTCTTAGTTAAGACTAAATCTGTAATTCCAGCATTCATAAAACTTAGAAAAATATAAATGAAATAACAGTACAGAGAAGACTAGGTATGCCAGGAACATGCATTATTGTGAGTAAAAACCAATAATATTTTATATAAAATGTAAATATATATCTTTTTATATATGGCTTATTTACTAATCTCACAAATAAAATTATGGTTTATAACTGTTCTTAGGATTGCAGCATATTACATAGAGCTAGAAATAAGGTAAACCACTAGGCACTTGTGGCTTTTTCAATTTCAATTAATTAAAATTAAGTAAAAGTTTAGTTCTTTGGATATACTAATTAAATTTCAAGTACACAGATATAGAATCTTACTTCATTTCAGAAAATTCTATCGAACAGTATTGATCTAGAATATTCCACATTCCTTATGTGTTTCATTACATTTTCCATGGGCTATTTCTTTCCCTAGCTTCATCATTCAAAAACTATCAGCAAATGACCAAATCTGGAACAGATGCTGGGATCTCTTCTTTTTCTTTTAATATTTAAAATGTGTTTTTTATTTTTTACTTAAAGTTGACACACAATGTTATATTAGTCTCAGGTATACAGCCTAGTGGTTAGACATTTATATAAAGTATAAAGTGATTTCCCTGATAACTCTTGCACACACTTGCCACCATATATAGTTATTACAATATCCCCTAAATTGTACTTTATGTCTTCATGACTATTTTGTAACTGCCAATTTGTACTTCTTAATCCCTTTATTTTGTCACCCTGTCCCCCAACCCCCTCCTATTTGGCAACCATCTGTTCTCTGTATCTATGAGTTTCTATTTTGTTTGTTTGTCTATTTTGCCTTGTAGATTTCATGTATAAGTAAAATAATATGGTATTTGTCTTTCTCTGTTTGACTTACACTTATTTCACATAGCATCCTTTAGATCCATGCATATTGTTGCAAATGGTAAGATTTTATTCTTTTTTATGGCCAAATAATATTTCATTGTATATGTAAATGGATTAAATGTTCCAATCAGAACACAAATAAATCAAGAATTTATTTATTCATTTGTCTTTTGATTGAAACATTTAATTTATTTAAAGTTAAAGGAATTATTGATAGATACGTAGTTATTGCTATTTTATTTGTTTTCTGATTGTTCTTGTAGTCCTGTCTTACTTATTCTCTTGCTTTCTTCTCATGTAAGTTAATAGCTTTCTATAGTGTTGTTGTTTTTAAATTTCTTTCTTTTTTATTTCTTGTATCTCTCATAAATTTTTGCTTTGTGGTTACCATGTGCTTCATATATACCAGGCTATTTTTATTGCAATCTACTTTAAGTTGCTGGTCACTTAAGCTTGAACACATTCTAAAATCACTGTTGTTTTTACACATCCTCTCCATGTTTATGTATTTGTAATTGTTTTTACTTCTTTCTTTTGTGTGTATATTTGTGTGTATCATTTAATTTATTGTTGTAGTTACGAATAGTCTTCCTACTTTTACCTTTTATTCTTTGTAATAGCTTTAGTGTTAGTTGATCTACTCACTGCTTTTATTATGTTTGCCTTTCTTGGTGAGAATTTTTTCTTTGCATTATTTTCTTATTCATATATTTTAATCTTTTTCTCTTTTTATTTTAAAGAAGTCCCTTTAACATTCCTTGTAATGCTGATTTGGCTGTAATGAACTCTTTTTGTTTTGTTTTGTTTTTTCTCTTGGAAGCTCTTTATCTCTCCCTCAATTTTATGTAATAGCCTTTATAAGTAGAAGAAGTTCTTGCTTTTCATCACTTAGAATATTTTATTCCTTTTAGCCTTCAAAGTTTTTGTTGGAAATCAGATGATAGTCTTACTGGAGCTCCCTTGTAAGTAATTAGTTGTCTTTCTCTTGTTGCTTTTAAGATTCTCATTTTGCTTTTAATCTTTGGCATTTTGTTTTATTTTTCAGGATTGTATTTTTTATTGTGGTAAAATACACATAACACAAAAATTATCGATAATGACATTTAGTATATTCAAGATGTGCAATCATTACCACTTTTTAGTTCCAGGATATTTTCATCACTTCAAAAGGAAACCTCATACCATTAAGCAGTCACTACCCATTCCTTCTCCTCTAGCCCCTGGTAACCACTATATGCTTTCAGTCTTTATGAATTTTTCCATTCTGAATATTTCATATAAATGGAATCATACAATATGTGATCTCTTGTATCTGGCCTCTTTCATTTAGTATAATGTGTTCAAGGTTTCTTCATAGTATGTAACAGTATAAACTTAAAATTTTAATACTTCCCATTAATTTATTATATTTTAAAGATATTTGTTATTTTTTCTGTTGTTAGCCTATAATTCATTTTGAGTGTAAACTGAATAATGCAATAAGAAATAAGAACATTTATAACTGTCTCAGGGTTGGTTATATATTCCTATGATGCTTGTTGAATAGAGTAAGGACTAAGGGATTGGTTAATGATCTCCACTAATTCTGTTGTGCATGTTCACTCGACATAAACCAGGGATTCTTTCACCACTCAGCTTTAAAAACTTATGACATTTTAATTATGATATTTCTTGGTGTGGTCCTGTTTAGGTGCAACATTTTGGATATTCTGCATTTTCTGGACTTTATGTCTATTTTTTCATCAGATTAGGAAAGTTTTCTGTTATTATTTCTTCAAATAGGTTTTCAAATTTTTACTCGCTCTTTTCTCCTTTGGTACCTCCATGTTATGAATGTTGCTATACTTGATAATGTCCCAAAGGACCATTAAACTATCCTCACTTTTTTAAAATGCAAGTTTATTTATTATTATTTTTTTCATACTATATATACATAACTTTTTTTAAACATTTTTTTTTTATTTCCTCTCATCCCCTCCCTTCTGGTAACCGCTAGTCCATTGTCCATGTCCCTGAGTCTCTGTTTGTTTGTCCTGTTTATTTGTTGCTTTAGGTTTATATTCCACATATGTGATATCGTGATTTTCAATCTTTTGTTTGGCTTATTTTGCTTACTATGATTATTTCAAGGTCCATCCATGTTGTTGCAAATGGCAGTATTTTATCTCTTCTTATGGCTCAGTAATATTCCATTGTGTGTGTGTGTGTGTGTGTGTGTGTGTGTGTGTGTGTGTGTGTGT
>PVKZ01006402.1:0-35689 GCA_004027375.1 Macroglossus sobrinus | reverse complement strand
GCCACTTCCAAAGTGAACATAAAACATCCCAGCAATCACCCCTATTCAATCTCTCCTAGTCTATATTTTTTCTCATCAGCTGGGAAAAGCTGAAGACCCAGTGGGGAACACCAAAAACACTGTAGGAAGCAGAGGAGCCACAGGGTAAAATGGATCTGGGTCCCTGTATCCACAGTGGAAGACAACTCTCCCAGAGAGCGGCCCGATCTACAGCTATGGCACGAGCGACGGGCAAACCTCTGCTACTAGAACCCCATGGGACCTGGGGGCTGTTAGTTACAGCACGCGGCCAGCTCTCACGGATATGGGTCACATCTTCGAGGCTAAAGAATTGGGCGTCTAATGGGCCTCTCTATAAACCAATGTAAAACAATATCATCAGACAACAAAACAACCTTTTTGGACTTTTATTTCTCTTTTGGAGGAAAAAAAGACTTAGTAAACTAAATGCTAAAAAAAAAAAAAAAAAAGAACAAACTGAAAGTCACTCGCCTGATATAGAATTAAACGCTTTTGGGGGGCATACTCTGGTCTCTTTTATATCTGACACTGCGTCCATTTATTTTTGTGACTACAGAATCAGATCCAATCAACATGAACTCTACTCTCTCTCTGTTGATGGACTGGATCCACTGCTTTTGTCTTACGGCCTCTGTTAAAAAGGTTCATCTTGATATCAGACTCTTGGTGCTTCTCGGAGAAAAAAATCCAGATATAATAAAAATATATTTATTGAGCACATACTATGTACCAATGTTACTGCTAGCATTCTCACAACTACTCTGTGAGAAAGGAAGCAACTCACAAGTGAGAAAATGAAGGCAGAAAAAAGTTCTACATGTGTCAGCTTACTTTCTTCTTCGATGCAGTTCTGTACGCTCGCTGCCTCTGGGTTGTCTGCGGATATCTCATACGAACGATTTTCCTGGAGACGTGATTCTAACTTGGCCATGAGACCACTTAACTTTAATTATGCTCTCTCTGGTCATCTTCCTAAGTGGACCTCCAAATCGGCCCTGATTTTATTACCCTAAGCTCTACACATTTATGAATGTAACCCAGGTTCTTTTGAGTTATGAATTCCTCAGACTTCTCCAACTATTTCCAACTATTTTCCTAAGGCTTAGGAAAGGGATATTTTCTTTCCATTACAAATTTCAAGCCTGCTTATGTTTGAAATATTTAGTATTTAAGTATTAAAAGAGCAATAAGATTATTTGGTGTCCTAATTGCCTTGGGCATGTTTGCGCATGTGTGTATGTATATGTGTGTGCGTGCGTGTGTGTGTGTGTGTGTGTGTGTGTGTGTGTGTGTGTGTATCTCTATACAGCCTACTGACTATTTCTCCGGAGAAACCTGATACAAAAGGAAACGGTTAATACATTAATACCTGGGCACAGGCAACAAGCAGCAGGACCAGCCTGAGGAAACCAGGGAGTCCGAGCTCAAGAGTCAGAGAAATGAGGAAGGAGGGTGAGAAGTATTGGGTGAGGAGAGAGGAAGAACTTTTTATCATAAAACAAAATCAAAGGTTTTAACTCTAACATGGGACCGGGTCTATTAATTACCAGGCTCAAGTGACATCCCATGGCTTGAAGTGATGGAAGACCTATTTGTGTTATTCTGGCTCGGACAGAAAAGTCACAGGGAGAGTCTGTATTTCACAGAGGAAAACCTGGTCCCACAGCGTGGACTCAGAAGGGCAGAGGGAGATGAGTGGGCGTGACTAACCCAACCTCTCTCCACGGCTACCATGCGTATGCACCTCCTTTGCCTTGCCTGGAGGCCCAACTGAATTGCACGCAGCTACCCCACAGCACCTGGGGCAGGTGCGTCTGCTTCTCCCACCGCTGCAGCAGCTCTGGTCGGCTCTGTGGACCGCGATGAGCTCAGTCACAACTCAGCATTCGGCACACAGCATTTCTCTCTACCTCTGCTCACATCTCCATTAACGTGAATAGCCCACCAGGGCATATGTTAACTGTAAAAGCTGTAGAACACTCTCAGTGAATACGTCTCACATTCGGTAGTTCCTGAGCATCTCTACCCTGTGCCTAGTATTGTTGGATGGAAGTATGAATACAGAGCCTCTGGCTTCGAGACGCTTACAATCACATGTAAAATTTGGTATACACTGTGTACATGCAGATATATAAATGTATGTCTTTTTATATTCACGTTTAATCCTCTTATATATCTGTTCTTAGTCAACGTATTTTAAATTCTGAGAGCTCTGAATTTGATCTACTTTCTTTTCTAAACTTACCCCTGTTCATTTTGGTAATGGCTTTGAAATTCAGAGCTAAGATTAGTTTTGTGGTGTGTGACATAAAAGACCATAAACTTTAGATTGGGAAGAGTTTTCTTTTACTGGAGACTCAAAAACCCTTGCTCAAAACCCTTTGATTGTGTACAGTCACAGAGACACGTACACACACATACAAACGTTGGTTTTAGATGTTTCAGGTTCCATTTATGTGATCTACTATTTTTTAATTTTTTTTTAATGCTGAAAGAGTGCCTAAGAACTAAAATAAATTGCTCTCCCCAAGATACGAGAGTGGCACCGAAATTATCCTTTTGAAAAGCAGAGGGCCAGGTGTCCAATTTCTACGATCCTTTGAAAACACCTAATTCCAAGGAGATAGCTCATTAAATGGTTTCAGATTTTCTTTCAGGAAGTAAGACTTAAGATGAAATTCAGTGGGTAACATTCTTTTAAGCACAAGGTTTACTTCCCATGGAAGAAAATGGAGCAGGGGCCACAGCTTCATCCTGAGGTATAACGTTCAGATGCTGGTCAATAACCAAAGGACCAGACGCAGACAGGCAGGTACCAAGGGACGGAGAAAAGATCAGAATGAGATTCTGCGTGGCTCAGCTGGGCAGAAGGACCGTTGTCACAAGTGTGGTGAAGGCTCTTAGCACTTACTGACTTATGAAACAATGAAATAAGCCACTGATAACTCTCAGCTCCCCTGTCACCTGCCCCTTGCCATTCCCGTTAAGCCTCACTTTAGCTCTCATTTTAGCCAAAGCCAGCTTCATTGTCACCAAGCCTTGTTCTATACCACAGAGCATCCAAAGAGACCTATTTCATAGAACAAATGTAAGTGGGAGTGCTATTGTTTTATCCAAAACCAAATGCATATCTGGCAGTAGGTTATGGTCCATAAGAACAAACAAATTTCCCTGAACGAATCTGGGCTTGTCCCCCGAGAAGGCCCACTACCCCTGCCCCAAATAAACCAGATGACCCTTAACCCGCTCAATGTAGCTAGGGGACTCCCTCCCCACCTTGTCTCCTTCACCATATCTCATGAGAGTTCCCCAGCCTTGTTAAGCCTGCTTCCCTTGGAATTCAGTTAATTCACCTTTTCCCCTCAAGGAGGCACATGGTTTCTGCCTCACAGAGTATCCTTGGCTCATCCCTGGTCCGCGCCTGTTTTGCACCACCAGAATCTCCTGCACTTTATCAGAGATGATACAGATGTAATTAAACCTGAATTCTGGTCTCTCCTTGTGACAACTCAGCGGACAATTAATGATGATAAAAGAGCCTGCCAGCTGCTGCCTGACATACCAATGAGAGCTTCCAGCTCCGATGAAGATGGAAGGTGAAGGGCAGGTCCCTCTGGCTCCATTTCAATCTGTCTTTTATCTCACACTAGCTAAAAAGTAACACTCACTTCGGGGAAATTTAGATTCTTTCTTCTCCCTTCTTAAAAGCACCAAATAGACAATCGGGGGCAATGCAATGTCTATGGAATGAATAAAACACGCTTCCGGGAAGCATAATTTAAGCTTTATCACTAACTACAGAAGATTTAAGCCTAAAGCCAGGGACGCAGGCTGTGCCCTGAATCCCCGACCCTCCAGGAGAAGATGTGCCCACTGCCTCTTCGCCCTGGGACGTTGTCAGTTGGTACAGAAGGACCTTCCTCAGGGAGACACTTATAGATCTCTCTGCAATAATGCCGTTCCACTCAACACTGACTTTGATCACATCCATCCCTTTCTCTCCAGAATATCAGGTTCAGCCATGTTGGCAGGCTGGCGCCATCAAATGCCTGAGGGGGGACCAAAGCTTGAGGGAGACATGGATGTGGAGGGAGATGACTGGAGAGCACACAATCAAAACAAGGAGGATGAGAGGGAATAGGAGATGCCTATTCGACACTCCAGCTTCAAAAAGGCATGCTGAGGCTCTGTGGCAATGCAGCCCTGCTGCTGGCGTCCTGTTGAACAGGGTAGGGTTTGGGAGGCTTCAGAATCCATTCAGACAACTCCCAGAAGGAAAAATGCAAATGGCTCACACGAAATAAATGTTCTACATCACTCGTAATCAAAGAGACGCAAGTATAAAACAATAAGGTAACATTTTCACCTATCAATTAGCAGACTCAAAAGAGTTCTCATTCTCCACAGGGTTGGTGAGCTGGCTCATCTCGCACACTGCTGGAGTATTAATTGGTACAACCTTTCTTCTGGGCAGGTTTGCGATATATTGCAAAAGTCTTAAAAATATGCATACTCGTTGGCCCTGTAATTCCCCTTCTAGGACCTATCCTAGGGACAGAGGTACAAATGTTTCACTAGGATGTTATTTAGAATGAGACATAGTATGAAAATAAAGTAGTACTTTGTTATAAATTATATAATGGAAATGGAAACTATATAACTATAAAAATAGATGACATTCCTTCACTAATATTATGTAGCAATTTTATATATTTGAAAGACTATAGATATACTATGAAGCAAAAAGAGCTTAATAATATATATATATAATGTGATTTCTATTTTTACATTTTAATATATGCCAGAGAAAGAAAGAAAATACAGTTGACCCTTGAACAACATGAGGGTTTGAGGCACTGAACTCCCCCACACACAGTTGAAAGTCCACATATAACTTTTAACTCCACCAAAACTGAACAAGTAATAATCCACTGTTGCTCAGAAGCCTTGCCAATAACATAAACAGCTGGTTACACCTGTTTTTCATGTTTATGTATTATACACTATCTTCTCACAATAAAGTAAGACAGAGGATAAAAATGTTATTTAAAACATCATAAGGAAGAGAATATACATTTATATTATGTATCTGCTTAAAAGTGGGCCCACACAGTTCAAACCTATGTTATTCGATGATTAACTGTACCTCAAAATATCAACAGAAATTATTTTTAGGTAGGTGATTGCAGCTGATGTTTCTTTCTTTTTCATACTTTTCCACAGTGAACATATGATAATCAGAAAAGATAAGCAGTATTTTATAATGTGTATATAAAGGATTAGTGTATTAGTCAGGATGGGCTTGATAACAAACAAACCCAAAATCTCAGTTGCTTAAAAACAATAAAGGTTGCAAATCTGCTAGGGACTCATCCCCACGTTGCCTCATCTGGAGCATTACTGGTCACCATGACAAAGAAAAGGCAGCGTGGCCAATTATATACTGGCTCTTAGCGACTTTCTCTCAGAGATGGTGCACATCATTTCCACTTACGTTTTATTGGCCAGAGTCAGTCATGTGACCCATCTCCTCTGCTGCAGATCAGGAAGTGTAATCCTACAACATGCCTAGTGGGATGAAAACCAGAAATATTTGTAAACAGGACCAGGAGTCACTACAAAAAGAATACGCTTATTTTTTTTTTCCTTAAGAATTCGATGTTGAACTGAAGGACTTTCCTTGGTGCTTGGTGCGTCATTCACACATCCCCAAACAATTTGATTCTGCTTTTCTATTCGGTGTTCGAGACCTAAGCTACTTGGGAGATGCCACTCTTGCAGACAAGAGACTATTTAAGCAACTAAAAGGTTGCACACATACCAGAGCTACACTAAAGAAACCCTTTTCAGGGCCTATGGCGTCTCAAGAGGAACACCAGCATCCTGAACATAGAAAAATCAGAATAAGCACCGGTGACCATGTGTCTCACTTTTTCTCGGTGGTCGAAAACTGCACCCCAGCATATATCCAAGGTCCCGAACCCAATCACAAGGAACATCTCTCTGGTCGCTGTTTTCTTTTAAAATCTGTATTCTGCATATAAAAGATGAGAACACACCAAGGCCCAACTATAACTATTAATATTAAAGGAAATACCATCAAAATCCCCTGCACATTCAAACAGTTCATCATCCTCTCTTAAGTTCCATTTTTAATTGTTTTGGGGTTTTTTAAAAAAAACTAATATGATTTTATGAATAACAAAGATGGAAGGTGACATTGCCTCGACATTAAATCAATTCATGCTTTTTTTGTTGAAGTACAACTTGAACCATGTTAAAAATAAAAGTTAATTACATGGAATGTTGGTTTGTACCGATGGACCTAAGGGATACAGGTAATTATAGAAAAGCCTACCCAAGCCAGCACCCTCAGGGTTGTCCTAGAATCTTTTTCATCACCCACTATATCCAATTGGTCATCCAAACTTCTTAAATACCCATTTCATCTGATTCTTCCTCTGCATTCCCAATTGCAACATTCAAGGCATCATCATCTTTCACTTGGGCGACTGCAATCACCTACTTACCTGTCTCCTCCCTTTGGCCTTTCCTCTCCAAACCACCTCCCGCACTATCTGTGAGGGTCCTTCTAAGCAGAGGGAAAGGCAGTCAAGGGCATGGAGGTGTGGAAGAAACTAACAGCAGCGTGGACCAGTCGGAGGAAGGTGGGGATTCCTGGAACAGGAGATAGAAATGGCAGCCAGTGCCCAGCTCAGGGCAGTCTTATAGGCCTTGCTACAAGGCTTGCCTCAACGCAGCTAAACCTCCTCTTTGCTCAGAGACTCCACGGGGGAGTGAATTTGGGGCGGGGTCACACTGAATCTAGAACTCTAGGATAGGCGAGGGAGGGAGGTGGCTGGTGCGGATGGATCCCTGGCATCCCCCGGGCAGCCACCTACACGCGTGTGGGAGGCACATCAGTCTGCCATGTCCGTTCGTGGGCGAGGCCTGTCTGCAATCCCTGGCAGCGTGTCGCTCTGACCGGGCTGTCGCCCTACTGTGCTGCTGCTGGCCTCACCCACCATGGTTCTAACACTGCTCAGGGAGTGAGCAGGACAAGAGGATGCCAGCGAGGTCCCGGCTGCATCCCTTCCTGCGTAGCCTTTCCTGACGGCCATGGTCTAATTCCATCACCTGTCCAAAATCATGCCGACCACACGTATGGAAGACCCACTGTGTATCAGTCTCGAGTCCACAATTGCTCCAGTACGAAAGCCAAAGCTGCTTGGCCGCCTCCGTCCACAGAGCACTTAAGTTCCGTAGAGCTGTAGAACGTTACGGAGTCAGCTCTTCATTCCCTTGATTTGTGTATGTCTCCTCTACCCAGTCCTAAGCTTCTTAAAATCAAGAGCTACGTCTTCGGCATCTGTGCATCTATCAGGTCTGGCACACAGTGGGTATTCAGAACATATTTAGTATAAATATTTGGTGTATGGAAAGTAATTCTGCAAGGGAGCTCAGTCAGAGGTGGCCATCGGGAACTGGCTTCATTAAAACCGCTCACTGGCCCGTGAGCCTCACACAGGAGCTGGATTCTGATTCCCAAACAGACGGATAAAACCAAAAAAAATTAGGATTCCCAGACTTCCAATAGAGGGCAGCACTTTTCCAACATCAAGACATAACCTGATCCCTAATCACTGGTCTGTGATGGTAAAAAAATGTGCCCTAACCCGATAGACAGAAGGAAAACTGCGAAGAAAGCATTTATGGCTATAAACGATTTTTCTTTATTCCTCATCTGGGTCCTGAGGCCTGTGATTTGGCTCCACTTTTTCATTTGTGGTTGCTTGTTTCCGATAATAAAACTGTTCCTTTAAAATAATGGAGACTATACTGAACCTAAGAACAAATATCAAAAAGACCCAAGTCTCCGAGTGGGAGCGATTATTGCGAAAGGACCAGCCAAGTTCAAAACAGCTGTGATGGGACCCCAGGCAAGAGGAGACAGCCTCCTGGCTGATCTGGAGTCAACGTGGGCAGGCTGGCAGACCACAACCGACAGAATTTATAAACACAGAAGATACACACACCAACAGCAACAGTAAAACACTGCCCTATGAACGCTGCTCTTATCTGATTATTATTAGCCGATAATAATCAAATCTTTGCAGTGTTATTAGCACTCTTCACAAAAGGGATAGAAAATGAGCATTTGACCTGGGAGGAGGGTGGGGGAAGGAAGGTCTCCTTGTGAATTTCCGAGAGAAATGACACTGGGGTCCAAGTTTGCTCTGAGATAGAATAAGTCCCAGTAAGTACATAAATGAGAAGGAAGCCACGCTGATGGGGCTTTACTTCACTACTGTGCGTGTTTGTTCCCTGGTGCGTTCGGAGGAAAAAAGAGTGACAAAATCATTCAGCAAATTCCAAGTGCGATCGTTAGCAGGAGTCGGCAGCGACTCCAGAACGGCCTTCCGCCACGAGATTCGAGCCTGGACAATTCGCCATCTATGTTTCTGTCTCAAGAACCTCCGCGTAAGGACAATTCTCTTAGAAAACACAGCTCCCACGTGCATACATTTCGCCCTTCTCATATGGACGTTTCGACAGTTATGTTGTGTAAGGGATGCGTTCCAACCAGTAATTATCTGAGCAATTATTTTTAAGTGTGCGATAGATTTTCTCATCATTTATGTTCAAAATGAACCAGACCTGCTTCTCTCCACTTACCATTTATTTATTCAATAAACATTTATCGAGCATCTATTATGTAGGAGACACTCTACGAAATACCAGAAAAAAAAAAAGTATTACTGTCTGTCCTTAGGAAGCTCAGAGTCTGGTGGAAGGATTGTCAGGAGGGACACGTGGATAAGCAAACAAGGGAAGCACATCTCTGCTCGGGTACACAGAGGGTCAACACGAACCCAGCCTGGAGGGCGAGACCTGGGGTCGGAAAGGCTCGCTGGTATCACAGGAGGCGTTTTCCAGCCAGGTGGATTTGCTGGACTCGTGTGGATGTAACGAGAGACGTATTCTCTTCTGCGTATCAATACCCAAAACGGAAATCAATATCGGTTAAGGGCTTACTCTATGCCAGGCATTGAGCGTAGTACTTTGACTATTAGCGCTTGTTAAAGAGGCGTTATTAACACAGAGGATGTCAGCACAGGGCTGCTGCGGTCGGAAGCGGGGCCCCCAAAGATGCCCGCACTCCGGAGTGTGTTACACTGACCCAAAGTGGTCAGTGTAAAAGGTTCCCGGCCTTAAAACAGGGGTGTGGGGGATCCTGGATGGTCCAGGTAGGCTGGATGCATAATCGCATGGGTCCTTCAAAGAGGAAGAGAGAGGCAGACGAGGTATGCAGAGGGACATGAGGAGGACCCCACTGGCCGTTTGTGGCTTTGAAGATGGAGGTGAGAAGTAGGTACTGTTTAACTCTGAGTGCCCAATGGCTAGCAGAGGGCATGGCACGCATCACATGAGCACTAAACATGTATTAAGAACATACATGTTAATAAATGAATAAGTACCTAGTATGAGGCTCACATTCCCAGCAAGGTGTGCCAGAGCAGAGATGCTGTTTGAGGCCTACTGCTAGATGCCACTGAGGGGAAGATGTGGCGGACAGTGGCCGTCTCTAACCAAGACGTGGACAAGGGCTTGGCACTGGCAGGGGCACACAGCCATGCTCAGAAGGCCCGTGGTGGGGGTAGGCACCCACATCTGTGAGGTCTGTCCCAGGAACCAGGCCCCCGCCCCGCTCTGGGCTAGGGTCAGCCATCCGTCTCCCTTGAGGGAAGCTGGCAAGAATAAGCAGCGTCCCCATTGGGGACAAGGAGTGAACAGGGTGTGCAAAGAGAATCTCAGTGTGAGGGAAGTCCTTCTAGAAGCCAAAACCAAAATCTGAGAGGTCAAAGGAGTGTGAGCTCCCATTTGGGAGACGATGTGAGAGTTCAGGGGTCAGCTTGACACACGGGGCATGTGATTCTGAGCCCGCTGATATGGGGGAGGATGCATGGGAGGCCTTAGACCAAGAGGGGCCAGCAGGGGAGCTAAGGTCAGCCAGCAGGGAGGGCTCTGGCGTCAGCAGCAGTGGCGGGAGGGTGAGTCGGGGAGGGTGAGACAGGGCGGATGGAGGAGCAAGAGTTAAGGTGATGATTTCTTAGAGCGAAAGAAGAAGGGAGGAGAAAGGCTTTTCGTAATTAAACTATTCTAATTGACTGCCGACTCCACGCCGTTCAGATTCACCAGGAAATCGCTCATTCCTCCATTTCATTTCGTCGGTGTAGCTATAGCTCTACGGCGAGTTGGATGGGGGGAAGGTGGGTTTAAGAACTGATTAGGGAAAACCTCTCCTTGCAGGCCGTAGGTTATGCTTGTTAAAAATGATGCCAGGAAAATCATAATTAAATTGGGGACACGGCGAGTAACAAGCGCCCCTTTCCTTGAATGTGAAATAAATTTTAACAGCCACCTTAGCTAAGGAACCCAACGCATTCGACCTTCCAATAAGGGTAAGCAGAGTTTTCTATCAGAGCGAAATAGAAACTATAAATCAAATGCTTCATATCTAAAGTCCAAGCCAGCTCCTGTGAGTAAAATTCCACTCTCCCAACAGTCTTCTGGCACTTTTTTTTTTTTTTTTTTTTTTACTGGCTATCAGCCTTTCTTGACTCCGCAACTATATGGATACTGTTTCTTCATCTTAACTCTGTGGGATGCCTTCAAGAGCTGTAGTCTTGACTGCTTGTGACATACGATCCAAGATAAAGAAGCCGGTCCATGACAAATGTGCCCGTGTGTGAGATTCCGTCAAGTGCATAGGCTGAGATGGAATCATTGGGAGGGGAGAGAGGGCCTGGGTGGGGTGGGGGACGCTGACACAGAGATTCTGGAGAAGGAAGCAGAAAGCACAGTGTTCACTCAGAGGTCTTTTCTGTTGATAACTAATGCTCCTGATTCGAGTACAATGAAACCGTGTCTTCCCCGAGCCTACATTTTCCCCGCTCTCCCCAGACTCTGTACAGTACTCAACAGCATCCTTGGCTGAGGGGCAGTTTAGGTCTCAAAGGAGACGGACGGCCAGCCTGTAGCAACTTCCGGGATCTGTTCTGGGATGCTGCTTGCTTGCTGACCAGAACAGCGCTCAGAGCTATGTGGCTGACAAATACCCTCCTCCTGCTGGAAGTACAAACGCCGCGTCCCTCAGCAGTCTGGTTCAGGGCGCGATGAAATGGGCTCCCGTGGTCACAGTCACACTCCGCAGGCTCTCCAGAGCCTCTCATGGCTCTCCAGTGGCTCTTTGATCATCTTAATGGGCCTGCTGCAGAGCGACCGCGAGTCCCAGGGTGCAGTACAGCCAGCGCTGCTCGGGGAGCCAGCTCTCAGGGGACACCGAAGCCTTTGCAACAGGCAGCTGAGCCTTCTGCTAACCCAGCCCAGCGCCTTCAAGGAGACAAGGTCTGTGGTTCCAGGATTCCTCAGGGCCCTTCCCCACCCTCCCCCACTTCCCCTCGGTACTTAATCTGAGACTCTAGGAAACCTCAAAATGATAACAGTGAAGTAGGTGAAAGATCAGATGCCTCTTCCAATTACTAACGCTTCCCTTCCTTCCCCTGAAGCCATTCGTTCAGCTCCCTCCCTGCCCCTGGGACAGCTCAGTCCCAGCTCAGAGAGGCCTCTTAGAAAACCCTAGAGACCTGAGAGGTGGCTGATATAGGCCACCACACTGATTTGGGCCAGACCTGAGGCTCACCTCTAGCTAACTATATGCCAAGGTTTCTGGCAGATGCCACCAGCCTTCCCATCTCCAGGTGCCTTAGTCCAGGGCTTCTCGTCCCGGATCCCATGAGCATCATCACCTGGCGAATATCTAAAAAGAAAAATGCCAACACCCAGACCCCCTCCCCAGACAGTCTGATCTGATTGGTCTGTGGGGACATCCACTCTGGTAGCCGCGTGTCTCATAAGCTCCCCAGGTGATGCTGAGCTGCAGCCGGGGTGGGCTGTCCAATCATCCTCCAAGCCCCCTGGGCCATTCTTTGCAAGGACAGAGGATTGCTCCCTGGGACTACCTGGCAAAGGAGGTCTCACTTATTATTCATTTCCCTGAACACATTCTCGGAGAGTAAACTTAAATCCAGAATCTGAAGGTTATAGAGGTTCGATGTATGAATTAGAATATAAACCATCTGCTTATTCAGATTGAACAAATATTTGTTAAATGCCTACCAAGCACCAAATAACGCACTGCTAGGAACTAAGATATGAGCTATTGATTATCCGTCTCAACTTTGACATATAACATGTGTAGATAGATGCAATCACTTCTACATCTTACAGCTCACACTCATCAGTGAATAGCTAATTTCCACCATATCCCTAAGGTCCAGCGCAACTGAGGTCTGGGAAAACACCCACATCAGACGTGAACACACCTCACACACTGTCCTGTCGTGACTCTTCATCTCCTGATCAACCGCCTATCGCACAAGCCTATGGATCTAATTAAGGTTAAACATTCAAGAAGCCCAAATAAAAGGTCTTGTCTACTCTCTCTGCTCTGCCCTCCCAAGTGTTAAATGTTTACCAAGCTGTCAATAAAAACACAATCATGCGACTTCCTGACCAGATTTCATAACTCCTGTGTCTGCCCAAATCCCTGAGGGAAGGGGAAGCAAATCCTGCCACTGTAGACACTCTCTCTAGGACCACAGGAGCGAGTGCCCTGTCAATCACAGGTCACGGTCAGGGTCACACAGCCTCCGAGCTTCCGCTCTGCCTCCTGCCTGCTTCCGCCACGTTTCTCCATCCCCATTCCGTCCACGAGGCTGAAGCACAGTCTGTGGCGTATTCACCCCTGTCCTCCCAGCCCCCAACAGACTGTACGTGATAAGAGTCTCCGTGCACTGAGCCCTTGCTATGTGCCAGGCCTTTCACACATTATCTCACTTACTCTTCAGGTCTATACGTGTGATGCTTTTATCATCCCATGATACAGGTGAGGAAATCAGAGCACAGAGTTTAAGCAACTCGTTCACATTTACCCAGGATCCAGGAGGCAGAATTCTGATTCCAGTTCAAGCCGTCGAGCCGCAGAGTCTGCTCTCTTAGCCAATGGTATGCAATGCTGGAACTCAGAGAAACACGTGTTTCCAAGGTTTTTATCCAGTAGGAAACAGCTGTAGTACTTCCTACATACATGACCTTGAGAAAATACAAAGCCTCCCTAAGCCTCGGTTTCCCCTTCTAAGAAAGTAAGAGTAACACTGAGCTCGTAGGGTGATGATGTAATTAAATAATGTATGCTTAGCACGTGCTAATGCTTAGCACGGTTCTAAGCATTTAGAAAATACATTAAGAGCTGGATGCCGTTGCTGCTGCTGCTGGCGTATGGTACCTGGGTTTCTGTCCCCCTAGGAGCAGCTCAGGTCACTCCCCAACCTGAGCGGCACTGCCTCTCTGTACGAGACCAGTGGACAATAGCCACTCATTTTCTTTTTATAACTTTATTTAGATCTAATTCACGTACCATACCATTTGCACATTCAAAGCGCACAATTCAATGGGTTTTAGTCTCTTCGTAGAGTTATACAACCATTATCACAGTCAATTTAAAACCCAATTAATTTTAAAACCAACTTAGAATCAAACATTATCAATTCTGGGGTATTTTTCATCACTCGAAAATGAGACGCTGTATCCATTAGCAGCCACTCTCCGTTCCCCACAAGCTCGGCGCCACCCCCCACCCCCAATCCCCTGGCAACCACAAATCTGTTTTCTCTATAGTCCGGACACTTCGTATAAATGTAATCTTGCAGCATGTGGTCCTTGGTGGCTGACTGCTTTTACTTCGCATAATGTTTTCAAGGTTCACCCAGGCTTGGCGTGCTTTGTTTCTTTTTACTGCAAATACTATCCCATTGTATGGAGAGACCCGTTTCATTTGCCGATTCATTCAGTGATGGGTATGTGGGTTATTTCTACTTTTTGGTTGTTATGAGCAATGCACTATGAACATCGGTGTGCAAGTTTCGTATGGACAGATACTTTCCTTTCTCTCGTGTTTTTACTTAGGGGTCAGATTGCTGAGTCGCGTGGTAACTCTATGATTAACCTTTCGAGGAACCGCCAGACTGTTTTCCAAAGCGAATAGTGCAACTAATCTTGAACTTGCTTCCTGAGGACCTGGAATGAGTCACTTAACCTCACTAAGTATCAATGTCATCATGAGCAAAAGGAGACTATTATCTACCGGCGGAGAAATTGTAAGCACAGCGCCATCCACTGCCTGACATCCAGCAAGCACTTAACAGAGGGCAGGTACTATCATCCCTGGAAAACAGTCCGCTGCCTGTTCCTCCCTCTCTGGTTGGATGCAAAACGGGAGTCTGCTACCACAGAAGGCTTGCGTTCAGCCTAACGCAGGTGCTGGGTGGAGGAAACCAGAGTACAAAGTCACACTACCCTTCTGGACCACGTTAGCTGTCTCTAAAACAGAGAAAAATAAATAAATAAGTGACTCCTAACTCGAACGTATGTATATGCTCTTTGCTTCTATAAACTGGACTTTTGCCCAGAAACCACAAGTCAAGAAGAAATCGATAATTCAAGTTTTATATGCTAATGTAATTTGGTGAAAAATGTACAGTCCTGCATCACTGAACCACAGGTAGACATTCTGTGAAACGCATTGCAAGGCGATTTTGTCCTTGTGCAAACATCACAGAGTACACTTACACGAGCCTAGAAAATACAGCCTGCTACACACCGGGCTATCCAGTGTAGCCCAGTGTTCCCAGGCTACAACCCACACAGCGTGTCACTGTACTGAATATTGTAAGCAACTGTAGCACAATGGTAAGTATATCTAAACAGAAAAGGTACAGTAAAAATGCAATATAAAACAGCGGTCCCCAATCTTTTTGGCAGCAAAGACGCCTATGAGAATCTAATGCCTGACGACCTGAGGCAGAGCTGAGGCGGTGATGCTGGTGCTGGGGAGTGGCTGCAAATACAGATGAAGCTTCTCTGGCTGCTGCTCACCTCCTACTGTGCGGCTGGGTTTCTAACAGGCCATGGAACAGTACCAGTCTGCAGCCCGGGATTGGGGACCCCTGATATAAAAGATTAAGAAAAGCAGTACACCTGTATGGGGCACTCACCATGAATGGAGCTTGCAGGACCATCCACTGCCTGACAGTTGCTCTGGGTGAGCCTGTGAGTGCGCACCGAGTGGGCGTGAAGGCCAAGGACACTCTCGTCCACCACGGCGGACTCTATAAATGCCGTACCCTTACTACACTAAATTCATAAAATATTTCTTTCTTTAATAATAAATTAACCTTAGCTTACTGTAACTTTTTAACTTAGTGAACTTTACTTTTTTTAAAACTTTTGAACTCTTTTGTAATAACACTCAACTTACAACACAAACATATTGCACAGCTATACAAAAATCTTTCTTTATGTCCCTACTCTACAGTGACAGCTGGGAAGAATGTGGCATGCCAGAACCTGGCATCGGCTGCAGCCTTGTGGCAGCTATGACATTACAACAGCTGCAACCTTACCACGGTCATGACGATGTTGCTGTGGCTGTGATGTCACCACAGCCACCACACCTTTACAGTGGCTCCAGTCGTACAGGTGGCCACGTTATGATGGCTACAATGTTAGGACACTTCACGACAGCTATGACCTTATGTTGGCTACAACATTGCAATAGCTACAGTGTCACTAGGTGATCAGAATTGTTCAGCTCCGTTACAATCATATGGGTCGACCATGGACTACGGGGTCCGTCAGGGACCAAAACACCCATCCACAGCACGTGACTGTACTGCAGTAAGCTCCATCAGAACAACATTCTCTTGACTGCCAGTTTCTGATCTCTAGAAAGACCTACAAAAACAAAATTAGCAAAACCCTTGTCTATGTGGGCCTAAGGAAAGCACAGAAATGGAGTCCCCTGTCCCATCATGATAAAAGCCCTCAAAAAATTTCTGTTTCTGGCAGAAAAGACCAACAGTTCATTAGTCCCAAATAACTATACTATCGCCAGCAAAAAAAGAAACTTTGGTTCTTACAGGAGTTTTTGTTATTCAGGGTAAAAAATATCCCTTGGGCAGACTCACTTCACTGGAGGTTCCAGATTTACTGTGCAAAACCTGAGAAGAGAAAAAAGAAAAAAAATGGAAAAGATTGGGCGTGCAATATTTCACATCGTGAGGAATGTTTTTGCTCTGGAGACAATAAGAGGATGTTGAGAGAGACCACGCATACGTAGTATGTAGGACAAGAGGGACAGTTCTGTCTTTAGCTGCCAGGTGGTGACAGGACAGACGGAGACTCCACACAATGAGACTGTGCCACTACCGCTGGCTCTGCATGGGTGTGGAAGTGCCACGCAGGACGGAGCCATTGTCCCACGGTTCCTTCCGGGGCTCCAGCTTCTGTCTCCTGCAGGAACGCTAATTATAAGGTAAGAAAACTAATCTTTTTTTTAAAAAAAAAAAAAAAACATCAATCAAACCTATAAAAAAAGAGTACGAGAGAGAAAGAGAGAGAGAGAGAGAGAGAGAAACACTTTCAAATGGGATTTTAATGAGTCAAGAAAAAAATAGATATTTACTTACAAACAGCCATGGGTAGGTTAAAATGATAATTGAGTAAAAACCACTTTGGATATGCTTTGTGTGTTTTATACACGCACCAAAAAAAAAAAACAAAAACATATAAACTGAGTTTCACAGCCTACTTCAAAATACCCAGTTGCCACTGAGTAAAAATACAGACAAGATAAATGCAGACGTAATATTCCTTGGTCCGAGGCTTATTGCTGTATGAAGCAGGCGTGGCATGGACCCCTTCAGTGACTAAAGTACCGAAATGACCTCTTCATAGGAGTCGATGCCGACGGGGCCTGGACCCCAACAACCACCACCGGACAGAGCAGAGGAAGGAGATGAAGTGTCTGACCTCAGAGCCAGAGAGCAAGAACTGTGGCCTTGTGGACAAAAACAGGATGTGATGGTGGGAGATTTTCTTTTCTTCCTGGAATATGGCAGCTCTAGAGCCAAAGAAAATGATGAACATTCAGTCTGGAAATCTGAAACGCTCTCTGTAGCCTAGGGAGCTTCGTTTGGGTTGTTCTCTCCGCCCTACCCCAGGCTAATGTCCCACCCTGTGGTGTCACACAAAGGGCCACTTCTGGAGCCTGCATTCTCCAGTGCCCAAGGCTGTCATGTGACCTGCGTAAGCAGCTTTCTGTAACCACTTCCTCACAGAAACTGTCTACTTCTCCACCTACCCTACTAGACAAAGTTTCTAGAAGAAACAGAGAAGGTACAGCTTGTCCATGGGGTGTCCTAAGGGCCAACACAATGTAACTGTGCTGACTTCACTGAAGTCTCTAACTGAGTGGACGAAATAGAGCCTGCGAACCCAGAAGTGGGGCCAGCCCTGAAACAGCCCACCCCCGAAGATCAAGGACTGCAAGAGAGAGAGAGAGAGAGAGAGAGAGAGAGAGAGAGAGAGAGAGAGGCCCGAGACGGACAGTCCTAGAGAAAACATGTCAAGGGCAAGGTTTTTCCTTCCTGCCAATCAATGCACAGTAGAGCTTCCTGTTCAGAATCTGTGGCTTCTTCTTACTGTCTTAAAACAAAGAAGCCCCTTGGCTGTTACATTTAAAAAGTCAAAAGCTCTTTTGCAACTGTATTGTTATTAAATGAGGAGTTTAGTTGCTGAAGACAGATTAGTAGAACAACAAGGCAAAAGGACCTGAGTACCAATCTCGATTTTGCTACCATCTAGCTAAAAAGGCAGTTCACATAATCCCTCCTCCACACCTCAGTTCTCTTCTTTGGAAAACGGCAGTAATAATAGTTGTGTTGTGTAGCTGTTATGGTTAGATTAAGACATATTTATATCTGGCACCCTTTTGAGTGATTGTTAGTGATAGATGGGTTTTTGTGAAGACAACGTTTCAGCAACATTTATAGTTGTGAGTCTCAAATGTGCACTAAATTCCTGTTACACCAAGCACTGTAGATAAACCAGCTGTATTTCCCAGCCCCTGGGAGGTGACAGTGTCCAGAATTCAACAGGCCCGGACTGACTGCTGCACAGAGAGGTTAAGACACGTGCCCAAGGCTCCCGTGTGGCAGAAATGGGACAACATGCAGGTCTAATAATCCCCAGAATGCTCTTTGCAGTTGCTCACATTTTATGAGAAGAGGAAAGAGTGTTTATTCAGCTCCTGTACCCACTCTGTGGACGGTAAGTAAAAGGGAAAATACTACAGTCATCAGATGGTGTCTGAGTCTATTTGTGCTGCAATAACAAAACACCATAGACTGAGTATCTTATTGTAGAAATAAAAAACCTTTCCAGTAAATCAGTCACAGAGAAGTGATATCTCCAGGCGCCAGCTCCCAGGAAAGCACTGACCACCACCAGGATGCAGATAAGGAAACTGCCTGCTACGTAAGCCCTGCTTGATCTAAGAGTTCCCTGAGGATATTTACCTTTGTATAGGACATTTACCTTTGTAAAGGACATTTAACTTTGTGTAAGGCCTTTACAGCCAACATCAGCTTTCTGTAATCTGCTGCTTCCTGTAATTTGCTTGCTTATTATTCAGAAGAAGACCAGAATATGGTCTTAAACTTTACAGACTGCCTCCTCTGGAAGCTCGGGGCTGATCTCCTCTAACCCTGCATGGTAGAGAGTCAGTCGTGACCAGCTAATAAAGGCTCATAATTCTCTCTGATTCGGATCTGTGGGTCCCTGTTCTCACCTGCTCCATAACATTATAAACAACAGAAATTTCTTTCCCACTGTTCTAGAGACTGGAAGTCCAAAATCCAGGCACCAGCAGATCCAGTATCTAATGAGAACCGACTTTCTGGTTCACAGATGGCCACCTTTTCTCTGTGTCCCCACATGCCCAAAGGGATGAGGGATCTCTCTGGGGTCTCTTTAGAAAAAGCACCAGCCTCATTCATGAGGACTTCACCCTCATGGCCTAATCACCTCCCAAAGGCCCCACCTCCCAACACCATCACCCTGGGGGGTAAGATTACAACAGAAATATTGGAAGGGAACAAATGTTCAATCCATAGCAGATGGTTTCCTAGTAAGATGCATAGAAGTTTTTTTTCTGACAGGCAACAAATAAGTTTAAGATTATTTTTAACAATGGTGCCTCATGGGTCACTCAGAGCAGAAAACTTGGACTAGTGAAAAACAAGGATATGATTCTCAGAAGTAGAAGGAAATATGCATAGGCTTCCATTTTCTGTCCCTCTATCTCAATGACTCACCTTAAAAAAAAAAAAAAAAGCTGCTTGTTGCAAAAACTCTTGCACACTCTAACAGGAAAAAAAATTATATGAAAAAAAAAACAATCATTTATTAACATTCCACTTCCCACTTCAACCTGCCACCCACCCAAAAGACTAGATCCTAAAACCCAAGAACCTCTGCTGAGTGGGTAGAGTAGGGTTTTCAGATATCGGTTTGGGACAATAAATGACTTTGAATAAGAAAGGAAGAGACATAGAGAGGTGTGTCGAGGAATATCTCCAGCCTAAAATCCTCTTAATAAATACTTATTGAGCATCTACTTTGTATAAGGCATTGACTGGATCCTTCACTGTAGGTGACAAAGCATTATACTTTACAAACTCGGCATCACTGCTGGGTCTTTTTGTTTTGTTTTGTTTTGTTTTGTTTTGTTTTAATAAGGAAGAAGCCTTGGGAACTGAGATAACTTCTTGAAGGGGAAACTATCGTCTATGAAGGCAGTGGTGAAAATTAGTCTTCATGAAGTTTAGGCTTTTCCGAGTGACAAAAGGCTGAGTACAGAAATGGAAACAGGAACTACGAAGAGCTGATGAAGAATGGGGTGTGGGGCAGGGAGAAGGCCTTGGAGGGTCCCTGAGATCGCAGAGCTGTGGAGTGAGCAATGCAGGGCGCGTAGGGGACTGCCTGAGGCAGGGACATCGGTCGGAGAAGGGCCCGGCACGAGAAGAGGGGAGCCTTCCGGGAGGCGGGTGGCCGGGCAGGAGGGGAGTCGGGACCGCCATAAGACTCTCACCAAGGCCAGGTGTGGGCGGGTCTGACCGGCATCTGAGGACACATTCTCTCATGCTGCCCGGACCATACACTCACTGTTTCACCTGAGTTGGACATGTCACTGACTCGCCCCGAGTTTTGTCATTTTCTCACCTGCAAAATGGGCCATCTTTGCTTCCCGGCAGTAGTGAGTTAACATCATTGAACGTGCCGTGAAGATGGGGCCTCAGGAGCATAATAGGGAGGCTTCCCCATGGCCACTCCCTGCCAGCTCCGCTCTGTCTGAGGCCCGCCCTCCTTACGGGATGTGACGTGCACCTCGGGTGTGGTCTGCTCAGGGTCCCAGTCCTTCATCTCTGTATTTAGAATCCTTTCAGAATCATACCTGACCAACATTTATTTCCTTTTCCTAGATAACAGAGATGCCGGGGAGCAAGGGGACCTCACACACACAGCGCAGAACTAATTGTCAACTAACCTCGATCCAGCCCTGGTGTGTGAAGTCCATGTCTTCTTTTGATTGAGTTTCCTTATCCTTAAATAGGAGGGCTGGGACTGATTATCTCTAAGGTCCCTTCAGGCTCCAAAGCTCTATGGTCCCTTGGAAGACCCCTCCTGAGGCTGTCCTGCCAGCCCAGTGTTCCAGAATTTTCTATTGCCCAATTAGCATCATTTGTCCAACATTTTTTTTTTTTTTTGGTCAGGTACATGCTTCTGTTCCAGGCATTCTGAGCCAATTCTGCAAATCAGACTTCTCGAAAGACTCAAATGTTTAACAATCCTCAAATCTATGGCATCAAAGGTTCCATTTTCCCTTTATCCACCAACTTTGTACTCTTATCAAAAAAAAAAGTAAAAAAGAAAAAGAAAAAGAAAGAAAAAGAGGTACTGAGTCCATCTGGCATGATTTTCTTTGAATCAAAGCCCATCTGCTTATTATTTCGAACTTCATTGTCTTCTAGAATGTTTACAGAAGCTTGTTTCAATATTTATTGCACTGTGTTTCTAATTACTGCTCTGGACCATCCACGCGCACTCGGTGGGCTCCCGCGCCAGGATGTAGGTGCCCTTCCGTCTTTCATCTCCACGATTCTTTACTCTGGGGGCACGACGTGGCCCTCGGCCGTCATTACACAGCCCTGGTGTGGAGCTGCGGAGGCGGATTCTGACAATCGGCGCCTTTATCACGAGTCTCCCTGGGGACTTGTGAAGCTGCCTCTGATGGATTTTTTTCCTGCCTCAACACCATTATTATCATAGGAAGGATGGAGATAATTACCTGGTTTATCATCCCGAGGCGGGCTTCGTCTGGGGCCCGTGATCACCGGAAACAGAAGGCTCCTCTCTGGCGTCGGGAGCCTTGAATGGATAGGTAAAAAGGCACATTTCTCAAATGATGGCATCTCTGAAAAGCAAGGGGTGGCTTCTGCAGTTGAAACGTTTCCAACCGGATCCTTTTCAACATACCTCCCCAAAAAAATCCAAAATGGGAAAACCATTTAAAATTAAGCTCTTTTTCTCCCTAAATGAGTTCCCGTTTCTGATTCCCCCAGTTCTGGTAAGATGCGTTACTTCTCTCATCTCCTCTCTGCCACTCCCCACAATCAAGCGAGTGCTGTTACCCCTTCTGTGTGGCATCTCAATGCTCTTCCCATCTGTCCCTGGTTCCCCATCGGCACCCCATTGTCTAATTGCAGTCTCCTGTCACGTCATCTCCCCTCCTGCAGCATCTCCTGTCCCTCCGTGTCTCCCCCACCCCGCCCCCCAGGCACGAGCCTCCAGAATGACCCATGTAAGAGACACACTGATTCCATCACTCTCCAAGTCAACGATGCTTTACGAGTGCCCTTCACGGTCAAGGTTAAGTCTTCGTACCCTCGCTGACTTGCAGGGTCAGCCCCTCAGGCAGCCGTGCACCCCTCCGCTGCCCCATGAATCCTCCTACCAGCCACACAAAGTCCTCTGGGCTCTGCTCTCCCAGCCTTTGCTCATATACTGGCTTCCCGAGCATGTAAAAGAGTTTTAAAAGGGAAAAAGACAGAGGTAAACTCTTACTGTAAACACCTAGGTGGTAAGAAGTAAAGTTTATACTCCTTTTTTTCTGAAGAACATCTGATACTCCCCCAGATCCTGGGGCAATTCTTCCGCTGTGTAGTGCACTAGGCAAGCCACAGCTTTCCGTCCATAATTGAGAATGAAGATCTATAATTTTTTAAAAGGTGAGTGGGGAGGAGAAACAGGCATTATATAGGAAAAGCAAGGAGTATGGGTTAAAAAAGATGAGCTTTAGAATCGAGTAGGACCAGATTCAAATCCCAGCTCAGAGACTTACTAATGCTGTAACGTAGGCATGTGACCTAACCTTCCTGAGACTGTCTCTTACGAGTAAACAGGGCGAATAGCCACCTTGTAGAGTTGGTGTGAGAGTTAAAGTCAACACACATGGAGTCTCAGCACACACCTTGACACTTAGCCTCTCCATCATGGCTGTATGATTCCTCTACCACCTCCAGCCCCAGCAGACTGCACTCCAAGGGTTCTGACAGGGTGGCGGTCACTGTACCAGCCTCTCGTGGTCCCGTCCAACTTCTAATCAGGACTAGAGGGTGCAGTGGGAGCCTGCTGCCTCGCCAGCAATGCCAGCTCTTCCTCCACGTATCATACCCTTCATATGGTCTCACTGAGACCTCCCTCTGGCTGCAGCTCAGCTGCCCTGGGAGCTGGAGACCTACCAGGTGGCGGTTCTCACATCTCCTCAAAGAGCAACACCCCTATGTCCTTCCTAGTGACAAGCTACAGACCTGGCTCCCTGAGAGGGAGCAGTATGGGCTCGGGACCAGGACAGCATGTGACAGGCAAGACACAATCATGTGTGAGGCAGTTTAGCCCAAACCTAGACTCCCGAATCAGACTGTCTGGGGTTGACCCTGCCTTTGATATTTATTATATGGGAGATCTTTACCATGCTGCTTCAATTCTGTATGCCTCAGTTTCCTCATCTATAAAATGAAGACAATAATAGTCCCTGCAATGCGGGGTTGTTGTGAAGATTAAATGAGTTAATGCACATAAAGCACTTAGAATATTGCCTGGCACGTAGCAGGTGCTCAGTAAAAGTTAGCTCATGAATAAAGTCTTCTATTACTGAGGTCTCAGGCACCTTACAATCTGATTGAGATGGTCCCTGTTTGCCTAGGAGTGGCTTCTGCAAATCATCTGCTTGTCGTCATAACCATCACGTGCGCATGTGTGATACAGCGACACACACACACACACGCACGCGCGCGCACACACACACACACACACACACACACACACACACACAAATACACACACTGCTACTGCAACAGCCCCCAAGACAAGAGAAGACTAAGTCCCTGGGACCTTCAGTAATAAGCGCCACTCACCACCCTCTCCTGACACGGCTGAGTCAGCCCCCAGCAACATCCTAGACCAGCGTCGCTCAGGAGCCTGCCTTCCATTTGCCCAGTTCAGCCGAGGTGAGACCAGAGGTCAGATGGAAATTTCTGGTCCAATACTTTGTTGAGAGACCATAAAAAACTGCCTGGTATCTTTTAGCCTGAAATGTCCAAATCATCAGCATCACCTCAGATCACCAGATATGCCTCCACTTCACACTTTTCTCTGGCCTCTCTCACTCATAACGTCTATAAATTTGAATTCAGCCTTTCGGGAAATATTTACCGAGTATCGGTGTTCTGCTAGGCACCGGGCTAAGGGCCGCAGATGTCAGGATGCATCGGAGACAGACGTTAGCCCCCAGGTCACAGGCAGCTGGGCACGTCACTTCAGTGCAGTGTGGTAACTGCCCCGTCAGAGAAACACAAGGAGCTAGGGAACAAAGAAGAGGCGCTCAACCCAGACAGGTAGATCAGGAAAGGCTGCCAGGAGGAGGCAGGCCCAAGGATGGGTCTGGAATGATGAGTAGTCATTACTAATAGAATAGCATTTTTAAAAGGCATAATATGGCATAAAAAAAAGTATAACGCAGTTTTGTAAGTATGGTCATTTGGCATCATTAGGGCACAGGATAAGAAAGAGGGACAGGAAATGAGACTGGAAAGATACACAGGCGCCAGATCGTGAGAGGACTAAAGTCCTTCAGATATCACCCAGGTGCAAAAGAGGAAATAGCAAAGGGTCCTAGTAAGGTAGGTAGTAACATGATTGAAATCGGATTTGAAGTGGGAGGATTTTTTGGAATGGCAAGATGTCTAGAATCAGAGACCATTTTGAGGTTATTTGTAATAATCCAAGTCAGAAATGGTAAGAATCTGAACTGAGACCCCTTCGGCAAGACTAAAGGGGTGAAGATGTTTCAAAAGGATTTCACATAGGAGGTTAGATCATCAGGATGTGGTGCTGGTTAGAAAGAGAAGGGACGGAGTCAGAGATGAATGAGACTCAGATTTCTGTCGGGAATGAAAAGCCAAGCTTCCATTTACAAGTTAGAAACCCTAAGGGTATTTGGATTTATAGGGCACCTTTTCTGTGCAACATTACAGATATTCTTAATTGTAAGACAATGTTAAAAGGAGGTTGAATCATACCAACTGGACACCAAAGAAAAGGCTTCATTTTTAGACCCTGAGGCTTCAAACAACCAAGGTTTTCAGGCACAATAGGTCTTGTATTCGACTGAAGCATCTACCGCTGAAATTCAGTCCCCTGGAAACAGCAACCCATACAAAGAAGATCGGGGGGAAGGTGTGGGGGGAACATATGAAAAGGAAGACACTTAGATGCAGGATGAATGTCCGGGGTCCAGACGGGAGGACTGTTACCAGAACAACACTGCAACCGCAAAGGAAAATGAACTACCACAGCTTGGGGTGCCGCTGCTAACGAGTACCAATAACGAAGCAACAAAGGACTCGCCTTGGCGTTGACCCCATGTGGAACTCTTCATTAAAAGTTCAATCACAAAAGAGTTCGTTAGTTCATTCCCCACCTTGCTCCTTCTGGATCACTCAAGGGTCTTTTGTGAGGCTCTGTTAACTGGAACCAGAAAAGTCCATATAAGAAACTGCAAGATGAGGGGTCGGAAGATGAGTTTTTGAGGGAAGGCGAATGTCAGGCGGAAAAACGGGGTCCGTATTTGTAAGCCGTGGGGAGTCACGGAAGGCCACACAGCAGAGCCATGATGAGATGAAAGCAAATTTTTAAGAGTAGGCTGGCCGCCCTATGCAAAAACAGATTAACTTGATACGAAATCTACTCAAATACAAAAGTATTGCTGTCATTCTAGACCTTTCACTTTTCCCAGTAACTGTACCTTCAAACTCTGCTCCCTCTAAACCCCCTGGTAACATCTTTTCCCAAGGGGTCCCAGCTCTCTGGGTCCCTGGTCTTCAACCAGAGGAAAGGCCCAGGATTTGAAACGCAGTTGGCATTTCTTATTGAGGTTGTTGCTGTGTTCAGTCACACGTTGGGGGAGGGGCCAGGTAAATGTGTTTGGTTCCACAAGGGTCAGTGATGCAAATTCCTCCGTACACTGGGAAGTCCTGTTTGATAAAGACTCATCCTGTCCCCAACGCCCGCCACACCCTGGTGGAGAAACAGGATATCTGATCTGTTTTGCTGCCCCTGTCTTCGTTTTCTATAAATTTTCTTCCACTGGTTGCCAGGCATCCTGCCAGCCACCTGATTAGTGGGTTAAATGGTCACTCGACTGTCATCAAACTCCTACTCCTTTTCAGGAGCAACTGGAGGAAAGCCAATGTCCATTATTGATCCAGTTCCACGATCCTTAAGATTTCCACAGTGTTCTGCGATGGTTTCTATTAGCTAATTCTCATGTCAACACATGCATTGAATTAGTCGTCGTCAGTGGTTTGCAAACGGCGAGGGGTCTGGCAAATCTATTCACTCTGTAACTTCATAGTCAGATTGTGTGGGAAGCTATTTTCAAAGTCACGGTAATTCTTTCAAACCTCTAGAAAACCCACTGAGTAGGGTGCCATTTGTGACAAAATTTTAATAGGAAACATCCTTTGCTTTTTAGAATTTAAATACTTTGGTGGCCTAGTTATGAAAAGTGAATCTGTGTCTTCACTGGTTTTCATTATAGTACTGAAGATATATTCATGTTTTTTTAAATCTCTTTAAAGAGCTGAATGCTTTATTGCCATCTCTGTGGATCTCTCTTTTGATGCCTGTCCTTATTTGCCTTGTATTACCGTCCCACTTCGGGGGACCGTTTTATCTTCCTAATGGAAGAAAAGTGTCTTAAAGACAAACTGTCTTATTCTTTGAATTCCTCTAGGCACTATGGCAGTGCTTGGCCTGTGGTATTGACTTAGTAAATATTTGCTAATGGATTGGTGCTCAAGTCAATGATCAATTCCACAGTATACAAGGTTTTACTGACTGGGAATTTACTCTCTGTAAAAATATCTTCACAAAACATTACCGTATTTTGCAGTATTCTACCCCTATGATGTCCTCGTTGCAATGAGCTTCTTTGCATTAACACTCACCTCTAAGCCATGGATATTTCTCTCATAACTAAGGAACCCTTGACTCCACAGCTGCCAATCCTTTTATCTTTTTTTTTTTTTTTCCATCCGGAAAGTTACAACGCCAAATACAGCCGATAACTTACCCAGTGGACATGAGATGGTTGGTCACAATCATCACAATGAGCAAAAATGATCACAATATCCCACTGGTCAGTATGTCCTTGACCTCTGCAGTGTAACTTCGCATCTACTCCTATCAAAATGTGGGGCTGATGTTTCCATCTCTTTGAATCAGGAACAAAAAGGAAATTCCTCACATGGGTAAAGGAAAAAGGAGACCCACCAAAAGACCCACAGGAAAACTCATACATCGTCAATGCATTTTAAATATATCCCGTTTAAGACCAGAATAAGACAAAGATGCTCACTGTTACCACAACTGCTTTACACAGTTCTCAATGTTTTGGCCAATGCAATGAGACACGAAGTTTGCGAGGAAAGAGCAGCACTGTCATTGTCTTTAAATAGCAAAAAATACACAAGAGTTTTACAGAGAAAAATTTTAAACCCCTTAAATCATATACTCTTTACTTAATAGAGAAAAATCCAATGCTCATGGATGAGATTATTTAACACTGTGAAGATACAAATTCTTTCCCCAGATTAATTTATAAATTCAAAGAAATTGCAAATAAAATTTCAGTAGGATTTTTTAGGCATCTCATCAAGCCAATTCTAAAATGGGTATGAAGGATAAATATCCATAAATGAAAAAGACAACTTGGAAAAACAAGGGTCAGAAGCAGTCAGTTATGTAATAGTTTCCTGGAGCTAATGTAACACATGACCACAAACTGGGTGGTATAACCTAAAATTACAGAAACGTATTCTCTCACAGTTATGAAAGCTAGAAGCTCAAAATCATGGTGTCAGCAGAGCCCCGATCCCTCTGGAAGTTTTAGGGGAGAATCTATTCCTGGCCTCTTCCAACTTCTGTGGATGCTAGCAATGCCTTGGCCTTCCTTGGCTTGTGACTGTATCACACTAATCTCTGCCTCTATCTTCACATCATCTTTTTTATATGTCTACGTCTTCCCCTCTTCCGTCTCTTATAAGGACATTTGTCACTAGATTCAGGATCCATCCACATAATCCAGGCTATTCTTATCTCCAGGCATTTAATTTAATTATATCTGCAAAGATACTTTTTTCCAAATAAAATAACATTCCCAGGTCCTAGGGGTTTGGACCTGGACATCATTTAATCCATAACACTTAGCCTATCGGATATGAAGACTTTATATAAAGCCATAGTATAACTCTGTTATGTGTCGATACAATAACAGACTAATAGACCAGTTGAACAAAACACAGCCCAGAATGTATTCCAAGCTGGAAACTGGATATATGAAACAGGTGATATATCAGCAAAAAAGATCAGTTCACTAAAGGAGTTTTAAAAAACTATTATGGAGATAATTTTAATTAAAATCTAAATGGATTAAAAGCCTAAAGATTAAAAATAAGTGGGGTACTAGTGTGTGTGCATGTGTGTGTGTGTAAAGAAAATATAAGAGACTATCTGTGGCCTTTGGGATAGAAAACAGATTTCTTAAATAAGACCTCAAAAGCACAAACCATATGATGATAAATTGGCCATTTTGATTACATTAAAATCAAGGCTTTCTTCTACCTTATAGATTCCTAACAATATGTATAGACACTGCACTGTCCGGAAGATTAAGCTTAATTCCCTTCCCTCAGTGTGAGCAGATCCTAGAGACTCACTTCCAAGAACCGAGGATGAAAGGAAAACATGTTAGCTTCACAGCTGTGGAAGACTGAGAAGTTGTCACAGATCAAAAGAGACTAAGGGGATATGGCAACTAAATGCAATATGGTATCCTGGATCAGATCCTAAAAAATAAAAGGACACCAATGGAAAAAAAATGGGTGAAATATGAATAAATCTGTGGTTTAGTAGGATTATATCAGTGTTAACTTTCTTGGTTTTAACAAATGTACCGAGTTATGTAAGATGTCAATATTAGGGGAAGCTTGGTGATGGTGATATGGGAACTCTCTATAGTATCTTTACAACTTTTCTGTAAATCTAGAATTATTCCAAAAATAGAACACTTGCCATATTAAAGAGTAACTTCAATGAGAGATATCAGAAGGAACTTGCATCAACTAAAAATGACAAAAATGAGTGCCTAAAAAATACCTGGAACTCCAACAAATGAATGAGAAAGAGAAGAACCTAATGGCAAAATGCACAGGGAGAGGACTGGACAATCCCAGAAGGGGACGCCAAATGACTAAAACATATGAAGAGACGCCCTACGTCACTAACCACCAGAAACGTGCTCGTGATGATGAGAATGCGGGAGACAGGCGATCTGGTTTACCCCTGGTGGAAAGGGAAAATGCTAGCTGGCAGTGCTGTGTGACATGAAGTATGCGGTTAACCCTATAACCTGGAACCCCGCTCTAGAGCTAACACCCCAGGAACACTCACCCAGGACCACCCAGGAGCGTAAAAAAGGATGGTCCTCGCAGTGCTCTTTGTGCCAGCAAATCATGGAGCCAACGATAGTACCTGTAACAAAACATGGTGGACACACACCTTGGAAGATGATGCAGTGAGAGAATTAACCAGATGCACACTCACCAACATGGAAAAATCCTGAAAAATTAGACTGAGTGGAAAGAGCAACAGCCAAAAAAATAAAAATAAAGGCATGTACCAAAATACCATTATATAAGTCTAAATCTCATACATCGCAATGGCATGTTCTAAACATACTAGTATGCATGTTTACTATATATGAAGAGAGGAAATACTAAAATAAACTAAGTCATATGAGAAGTGGATGCCATGAGCCCCTCGGGACGATGACATCCACGCTTTGCACCCAGGGTCCAATCCAAGAGCAAAAGGCTGTTCAGGATGAGGAGCTGAGGAGGTGACTGGGAGTGCAGAGCACGAGCATCAGTGTGGACAGACGTGGAAACACCGATTCTGTCTGCTCATAGCCCTTTCTCTCTATAAACTGATTACAAAACAAGTTATTTCTTAAGGTCCAGATAAGTAATGCACCCATCGCAAAAACATTACTGTACTCGGCTTCCTTACAGTAAGATAGATAGAGATATACCTGAAATACAGCTCAACACTCATGAGTAATTCTTTAAAACCTTTATGAATCCCCATAATTCACAAAGGACCACTTTATCACATAATTTCCCCTTGAATATGCATATACGATGAGTAAAAATCTCATTGTTTTGAGTGGCAGAGGGCAGGGTCTTGGACTCATTCATCAGCCGTGTAACCTACCGCTGCACCCCAGCACCCAGCCAGCAAATGCAATTCTAATTTGCTTCAACAGAAGTACAAATTATAATATACTTGGGACCTAGAGGGTGATTTGCAAATAATGAGAAATGCAAATTCTAAATCAATGGAGGTCCCAGGAGCACTATGCCACGATGTCCACTCCGCTGCTCTGGGAGAGTTATTGCAGCTTCTTTTTAAGTGTTTAATGTCATCTCTGAAATTACAGAGGCCATGAGCAAATCTTGCTCATTTTGATTGACAATTTGGCCTGTGGCTCGGACCATTGAAGCACCGACACTAAGCAAACCATAGAAGATTGAAATTCTAAAAGAAGCTGTTGATGATTCAAATTTTCAATCAGCCGGGTTTTTTTCCAGTTCATTACCCACAGACTCTGCGGATCAGCCAACGTGTGCAGCCCATCTCCTCCCTAATTCTTCTAATAATACAACCCTGTCCATCACTTTACCCAGCCCTGGAAGACAAAGCTAAAATATACGTGTGCATTTTACCTTCATTTACTTTGGCAGGATTCCAAAAGCATGAGAAAACAACATTAGAAAAAAAATTCCAGCATTTCAGAAAGCTTCTAAAATGAAGCCGATCAAGCCAATAATTCCTTAACACAACTGAACTGACAGGAAATTGAACATGAGCTGGCAGCTCTGGCTGTGACAAATAAGAGATGCATGTGAAGAAAGAAGGGGACGTGGAGAGCATCGCAGCCCCGAGTCACCATCGTGTCCCTCTCACGGTGTCATTCCACCTCAGGAGTCTGGAGATGAAAATAATTCAGCATTAAAACACACGCGGGTTATTCCAGAAAGCAGCTGACAATTACAGGTCAGAAGCAGGATAGGGGAGTAGGCTCCTACAGTGTAAAATTGCACGTTATTGAATTGATTGAGTTGTCATTCAGAAAAGGTGATTTTGGAAATGAAGCCAGCAGCGAAATAAAGTAGAAGTTCAGATAAAATTCATTCAAGTCTTGCCACTGGTATCTGTGAAACTAAAGGATTGCAGCTAGGGAAGGTAATATTATTAAACAATGAGGCTGAAGGTCATTTTTTGTTATCCTTTTCTATCCCACTTTCTCTTTGGCTCATGGGCTGTCACTCAGCAGAGTTAGCTGCTCACTGATGCCCCTGGAGCTAGGGCCAATCAGGCCTCAGGAATATTAAAAGGATAATCTCCATGTTGTCTTAAAGGTCTCTGAGGACACACTTCTCCTGCGCTGTCCTCAACTGTGACCCTCCCCGTCACCTCCAGCCCTGTCAGTGCCCCCACCAAGCTGCCAGTTCCCGTGGTTGGCAGTGGATGGGAGATGCAGAGAACAAAGGCCCGGATGTAAAGGCATCCGGTGAGCTCTTGAAGGTAACACAAATGCGGTCCCCGAAGGCCTGGGGCAAACCCATGTTTCCTCGGGGTTACCTCGAGGGGAGTCGATGCTGGAGTGTGTCTAGTACGCACTCAATGAACATGTGATCAGTAGATGGAGAAATAATTAGCAAGGGGCAGTTTCCTGCAATAGCAGAAGTCAGAGGGGGAAAACACGGCCTTCAATTCTGGCAGATCTGTCTAAAACGTGTGGGGGAAGTCCCGCTGAGTGAGGAAGCAAAAGGGACAGTGCTTTGCACCCTGGGGGAGAAGACTCTCCTAGGGCAGTGACAGGTTCGCGGACTTCGGTCAAGGAGACTGAGGATGAGAACAAGACCCCAGCGCCAGCAGGGAATGGAAGCACAAACAGGGACCGACTGAGCAAGCTCAGAGGCAGTGCCTGTACGGTGACGGGTTTGCCGCCACCAGGGGCAGGGGCAGCCCAGGGGCAGCGGGCAGGGAGCACGGCCCACGGGGGGACCTCGGGGCCTGCGGACCTGATCCTTCCCGTCACGTCGCCCAGGTCTTTCTGAACTGGCTCTCAAGCTGGTATAAATCTCAGTCGTGGGCTTCCTCCTGTGAGGTGCTCAATGCGAGAGCCTCCCTCGTGGGTAGAGCACGAAGGAGGCATCCTCAGAAGCACCAGGCTGCGGTCCCAGCCCCAATGTGCCCCCATGCGCCTGGGACGTGCCACTTACCTCCTCCAAGTCACACGTCCCTCCTCATAACTGGGGTCGATGATCTAATGTATAGGAGTGTTTTGAGGATAAGGAAGATTTCGCATCTAAAAGACTCTGTCAAGAATGTAGCTGTTTGTGAGACCTATCTGTGTATGTCCTATTGAATCCAATGTTGACTTTGTCACATTGGATTTTCTGTAATTATAGAAATAAAGCTTAAGTTTTAAGACATGTTAAGCTCCGAGCAGGAGAAATGTGTTTTGGAGGAGGCCAGAGAGGCCTTCCCTGAACCCCAGAAATCACACTGCAACTGGCAGCCACCTGATGCAACCCCACTGAACGCAAGCTCATTTGAAGCCAAGTGTGAGGCACGTTTAAGGACCTGCTGGCGGGCGTGTAAACAAAACCCACACTGAGGTAAACAGTGGTTCAGAGTCACAGCCTATTCCCACGTAACTCTTATGCTCCATTGTGATACATGGCTTCTCTGCGGTCGGAAGTCCTGGGACATCACCCCAACTGGCGTCCTCTCAGTGACTGGCTGATAGATGGTCATTTACTCCCTCGGTTTCAAGGCCCATGAAATCCTCTAAGCCAGAACGCCGTCCCTAACTACCCATTAGTGATTGTGCTAATTCTCCCTAATGCGATGCGGGCCAGTTACCCTGCCGCCCGCGATGGCACAGGGCGGAAGGTCGGGTGGCATGAGGGGGAGCCCATGCTCAACCCAGAGGGTCCCAACCGCTTGTCGAAACCAAAGGCCGCGTCACACTGTGGGTCACGTTGTGACAAAATGTGGAGTGCCATATTGTGACAAAACGAGGCATGCGTGCACATGGCTCGTGTCACAAATATGAAGAGGTTCCAGGAAGGAACTTGGGTGCTATAAACAGCACCTGTTACTGAATCAAGCGACTGAACCCTCAGTACACTCACCTTCTGCTGGTTTCACACCAAAATGACTGCTCGGCTGCTTGACGTGACCTTAAGGCACAAACAAAAGAGTCAAGTATGCTTGCTCCATTTCCTGGCGACACCTGTGAGTGCTTCTGGGCTATAAATTGAATCTCCATTCTGGGGGAAAAATAAAAGTCCACAGCTTGATAACAAAATGGATCTGAAATTCACTTGCAAGATCGTTGGTTTGAATTTGCAAAATATTCTAAATAAAAATACCATTATAAATAAGCATCTGGAAATGTGACTGTGGTTATTATAATAACAATGGTTACCAAGTATTGAGTATTTATTACTTGGGAGAAATTGTGCTAAGCATTCTATATATAATACACAGTAAATGGATACGATAGGGTTTATCATTCCCATTTCACAGATGAGAATACTAAGGCTCACCCTCTAAACTCTAAGGCTAAGTAACTCACCCGACACTGCAAAGCAGCACAGCTGAGATGTGAAACCAACGCTCCTCACCAATCCTCCACAGTCACTGGAGACCCTTGTATTCTTCATACTCCCCATATTTCCCAAATATAAAAAAAAAAATTTTAATTATATAATCAGGAAGCTATTTTGTCATGATCTTTCTAGGCTAGTCCTCAAAAATGGATGTCAGCTGGGAGATTTATGAGACCATGAGTCTGAGCAGGGGACCACGTGAAAGATGAGGAAGAAGAATATGGAAAATGAGGAACAAGGGGTGGAGGAAGAAGTCAGAGACAAAGGAGGAAGAACAAATGGAGAGGAAGAGAATGTGGGCTCGTGAAGATGAAGGACAAGGCGAGGCTACACAGAGGGCATGGTTCGTGCAGAGGGAGAAAGCCCAGAGGGAGAGAACGCGAAAGGGAACAGCAAAAAAAGGTGAGAGTTGGATGGCGAAAGGCTTTGAGTGTCCACTTAAGAACGTGGGACCCTACTCCAACCCCTTAGCCAGGGCTGCCTTCTAACTCGTAGGGATTTCATAACAGAAATGTGACAAACGTTGAAACGGCTATCTGTCAACAGGAAAAGGAAAGAAGCAGTGTTGGCATCTACAAAGACTAAATTTTTTATTCAGGGTGCAATTACTTACGTGTCATCATCAGAATCATCTTTTCTTTTGAAGTCATAAAAAAGATGACTTTCACATTTTCAAAACACTAATGGTAATCCAACACATTAAATTGTTATGAGCGCTCGGATGTGTGTGATCACAGGCCAGGTCTTCTGGGTGTGTGTGTGTGTGTGCACATGCGTGTGTGTGTGTGTTTTGTACTCTGTCTTCAACATCCTGACGCTGTCTCTACACTCAGCAGCTACTCAGTAAACACTGGGGATTAGACTTTCTGGGCAAACCCTCAGCATCAGTAGGTAACTGAAATATTAATCGGGGAAATTGAGGCAGATGCCCAATTAGGAACCTACTCGGTGGCATTTAAAAAACTGCTGCTTGGAGCCTTCTCCGGTATTGAGGGCTCAGCCGCCCATCAGGACGAACTAAATGTCAGGCTCCTCCCCTGGCACAGCAGAGACACTCTCATCGGATGCACGCTTGCCTGGCACTTGAAGGTGTCACAGTTAACCAGGGGCCAGCGGAGCAGAGCTGGTAGGTGGTGGACGTCCACAGGTCCTGCACTAAGAGGCTGGTGGAAAGGCAGCAGGTAAAGGGACCAATTCTCTCCACTTTGGGCCTTTACGTACCCTTCCCGCTAATGGGCACATTCTTCTCCCCTCGCTTCAGGTCTGCATTCACCTGTCAGCTTACACCTCACCTCCCAAGGGCAGGCTTCTCTCCCAGACCTGGTTGGATACCTTGCTACATACTCCTACAGCACCTGTCACTCCCTTGTCATCATTCTCATCATGCTCGTAGCTGTCATCCTCCGCCCTTCTAGACCATGAACTTTACAAAGTGGGCTTGCCACCGTCTCGTTTCCCACTGTGTCCTCGGCACCCAGCCCAGGGCCGGGCATGGAACACACGCTCAATAAATACTTGTTAAACAGGTGAGCCCGTGAGTCACCAAGTCACGTTTCTACGGAAGGCCAAGTTTTTGGAAATTTGCATTAGGCTGTTTTGAGTTTCTGGAGGCTGGGACCAAGCCTGAATCGCCTTGTAGCTGTGGTGCCCTGCATCGCATTTGAGTAGAGACTGAACTTTAAAAAGTGGGGATGGAGGAAGGCAGAGCGTGAATATTCAGCCCTGGAAAACTAACTTGAACTTCACCTACTATGAGAAATCTTTCCTCCCCAGCCCCAAATCACTGTCCCCTTCTGACTCCTACAGGCCTTAACGCTCTGCCATGCACTCAGCACCTGTCACCCCTTGACTATTTATGTCTCTCTCATGAGCTTTCTAAAGCAGTAGCTGTATCTTCTCTTTCCTAATTTCTTCCACGGTCAGTGCCCGATACATGTTCGCTGGCAGCTGATGAGAAATTGAATTTGTTTCCCCAAAAAAAATTTTATAAACTCCTTCCCGAGACTTTGAAAATGGGGGTCGATTTTCAGGTGTGTGGGAAAGCTGAGTGATAGATAGCCTTTCTGGAGAAAAAAAAAAAAAAAAGGTGACATTCGTGAGCCCCTCTCTAAGCCTTGGATTCTATGAAAATAAGTTTCATGTTGACACTGTAAAAATGAGGAAACGCTGTTTTCGTCTTCGTTCATTTTGGAGAAAGCCTGGCTTTGTCAGACATGCTCGGGTGCCAGAGGGCCCCGGAATAACGGGCGGCATTCTTCTCCCCGACTTAAAGTAGGCACGCTGGCTCCTGCCCTCCTGAGAACAGGATGAGCGGCCCTCTCGGGGAAACTGAGGCTGGG
>PVKZ01006401.1:0-35736 GCA_004027375.1 Macroglossus sobrinus | reverse complement strand
GCTCTTAGTTTAGACTATTAAGGATTTGAATCCCATTCTCCCCACTTCTTAGCAGTCTTACGTCCTGAGCAAAGTGATTTAACCTCTCAATGTCCCCATCTGTCCAGTGGGAGCTGATAACAGTACTAGCATGAAGATGAGTTGAGGCCTTAAGTATGCAGTGCTTAGAGACCCCTCTTATTATCAGTGTTATTATCATCACCACCCTGGCAAGTGTCGAGTAGAAGGGGATAGTGTGTTTACAAATCTGTCTCCCCTTTGCTTGTCATTTCCCGGTCCTAATCCTCCCTTCATCCACCCACCTGGCTCCCAGTGTGGCCCAGGCACCGCACGATAGCTGTACCTATTAATCTGACCCTCCCCACATGGAGCTGGAAGCCCGTTATGGAACTGGGAGCCCTTGAGGGCAAAAGTAGTTTCTTATTTTTCTCTGTTCTTGAAGCCTCACTCAGGGTCTGGCCTGGAAGGGGAGCCCAGAGGAGGTTGGCTGAGTGAGTGAATACATGAGTGAGTCAATGGAGGCACAGTGAGGTCTCAGAACAGCCTCTGCCTTTCTCCTCCTGTCCAAAGGCCTGAGTGAGCCCCCTCTGCCCTGGCTCTGACAGGTGGAATGTGTGTAGTGGGGGAGGTTTACTCTGGAGGGGGATGGAGAGGGGGTGAGAGCTCCATTTGGGGGCAGCCTTCTGAAAACTAGAGCTCGCCAATGGCCAACTCCCTCCAGAGGGGATGAGCTCCCCATCACTAGGGGTGTGTAACCAGCTTTAAAGGTGCCGCAGTGCCTCTGTTTTATTCATTCACTTATTTTATATGCCCTTGTTCATTTAGAACACTTCAAAGTGCCAGGTATCAAGCTGGGCTCTGAGAATGAAGGGGTGAACAACACTGGATGAAAAACGCTAGATTAGTGATTCTCAAAGTGTAGGGTATGTTGAACGGGACCCCTACTCGCCTTTCCTCACCAGAGGTGTCCACAGCTGCCCGCTGACACCATGTCACGAGATTCATCTGACAGAGCCCTCCATCTTTCCCTCTTTCTAGAAAAAAAGGGACAAATCCATTCTCGAAAAAACATACCCCTGACTACCAAGAAAGTCAGTTTCCACTAAAATCTCAGCTACGCTTTCAAGAGTGTTTGGACAAGTAGTTATTACTTCAAAATATCAAGGAGCTGGCAAGCTGAGCCCCAGCTGTAAGTGGCCAAATTTTGACTTAAAAGGTTTTTTTTCTTAACCTTTTTTTATTGAACCACGACATAAATACAGAAAAGGGCACAAATCATGAGCATAAGCTGGAAAATTTACCACCAGGGAAACACCCTTGTGAAGATAGCACCCAGATCTAGAAACTGAATGTTACCAGCTCCCAGAAGCCCCTCGCATGTCTCCTGCCAGCCACCGCGGCCCCCTCCTCCCAGGGAACCGCGCCATAGAAACGGTGTTCCACGGAACACGCCCCTCTGTGTCTGGTTCCTTCCTGCTTGAGGTTCCGCTTGAACCTCTATTCCGTGTAGTCTCGTACTTCACTCATTCGTTCCCACCGCAGTGCAGTCTTCTGTCCTGTTGCACGCGTGAACCTCATCTTAGTTTATCTGCGCTACTGCGAGGGACCTTTGGCTAGTTTCCTGTTTGGAGCTGCTGTGATGAATTCTACCTTGTGCATTCTAGCAAATGGCTTTTGGTGACAATAAGCACTCGTGTTGGATGTAGACCTCGGAGTGGAGTCGCTGGATCGTAAGGAAGGCATATGTTCACCGATACAGACACTGCCAAACAGGTCCCCAAAGTGGTCGTACCAATTTGCACCCATAGCAGCAGAGCACGAGACTTGCAGTTGGTCTCCGTCCTCCACGAGGCTCAGTGTCTTCTCCCCTCCCCCATCTGGGATGCAGTTTTAATCTGCGTTTTCCTAATGATGAATGAAGTCGAGCACCTTTTCGTGTTTATGGGCCATTTGGATATTTTCTTTTGTGCTGTATCTGTCTGTTCAAGTTCCTCGACCATTTTTCTGTGGATGTCTCTATTTCTTATTTATTAGTAGGAAAATTTTTAAATATTCTAGATCTGAGTACTTTTTTTTGGGTCAAATACATACAAATATCTTCTCCCTCTGTTACCTTTTCACCTTCTTAATGGTGATATTTGATGGATAGAAGTTCTCAGTTTTAATGGACTCTAGTTATATTGTTTTCTACGATGGTTAGCACCGTTTGTGACTTGTTGAAGAAGGTTTTGCCTGCCCTGACGTCAAAAAGTTGTTCTCCCGTTTTGCTGTAAACATTCCATTATTTCACCTCCGCATTTAGAGCTGCAGTCCTTCTGGAATGACAATGTATGGTATGAGGAAGGGTTTAAGATTCATTTTTTTCCTCATGGATTTCCCACTGTCCTAGCGCCATTTCTAGTTGAGCAGGGTGGTGTGGGTGGGGGGTGTGTTCACAGAGACCTCAGTTTTGGGGGGACAGAGAGAGCGAGCAGGGTGGGGGGCCTTTTCTTTCCCTAATTAGCAAAGCAGTCATCTGGGTCTATTTGTCCCATGACTCTTTCTTCTAAACCCTGGGACGTAGGGTTTGTCTTCAAACTACTGCTCGTCAAAACCCCACTCAAGAGGCTGTTCTCAGGTAGAAGCTGCCACTGCACCTCCATCGTTGGCTGAGTCTGAGAGCCCAAGACTGGGACGCTCTGGGTGGATGAACGCACACCGTGACTGCCCCTTTCTGGACAAGATGTGGCTTTTACTCATTCGCTCATTTCTTCCTTTATTCCTTCACCCATTTCTCCCTCTCTCTCTCTCTCTTTCCTTTTCCTCCCTTCCTCCCTCCCTCCCAGTCTATCCTAGCTCTGCCTCAAAGCCACACTCCATAAAGCTTAACTGTGCACCTAGTAGGTGCTGAATGTTGCAGGAGGAGGCAGAAAACACAGGTGATGAGGCCTCTGTGCCTTCACACATACACACGCAAACACATGCACATGCACACACGCACACACACACGCACACACAAACATGCACACACATGCATACACACACACTTGGGCATACCAGTCTGGACAGGCAGAGGCTTTTCCACAAAAATGTGGGAATCAGAAGCCCATGGTTCGTCGAATGGAAAAGCCAGTGCAGGGAAGGCAGCCTATAGGTGCCCATCCCAGGGGTCTGGTCATGATGGGCTGAGGCTTGCCTGAGAAGGCTTCTTGGAGGAGCCGAGCCTTGAATTTCGGGTTTCTATGTGGTTCCAGGGCAAGGCCCAAGTCCTGGAGTCACCATAGCCCTGGTTCAAGTCCCAGCTCTGCTCCTTTCTGGCTGTGTGACCTTGGACAAGTCTGTCACCTCTCCCAGCTGAGCTTTTTTATCCGCATAGTGGGGATCAAAACAGAATCCATTTTATAGTGTGAAGGTGCAGATGGGTTGAGACAAGATTTATGCCATGTTCCTAGCACACCTTAATCTTGCGAAATAAGATCTGGACTGCTATTTCTTATGGAGTGTCACTGCTATTTTTAGTGAGCCTTTGAGGGGAATAAAGAGTTGGCCTTGTTATGCAGGAGGCAGCAGGATGGGGTGGGAGGAAGCTCAAGGGCAAAGATGTAAAAGGGGAGCTGATCGTCACCTTGGCCACCCAGTGGGCTCTGGCACCGCAGGGCTGGGATTGATGCAGCAGTGACTAGGCTGGGGATGGATGAGGCGAGTAGGACCCCGTCTCTCCTCCTGTCCCCGTGCCCCTCGGTACCCCTCTCACTCAGTCCTGCACACCTCCGGTTCCCGCACCCTGCTGCGTCCCAGCCCACCACGGCCACAGCCACGGCCACGGCCACGCTGTGGAATTTCCAATTTTCAGCTAATGTGCAGGTCGTGACAGAGGCTCAGAGGCCCTGGTCGGACATAATGGCAGAAGAATTGTAAATGTCGCCCCAGTGAATGGCAATGAGGAAGGGCGGGGAGGGGACATCTTCCGTGGGCCTGGGCTCAGAGCCCAGGAATGCATTTTCTCATGGAGTGTGTCGCATTAGATTTCCAGAGGTGCTTGGGCTCCAGGTACATGTCATTAGTAACAGTTTGGGCGATAATGAATCCTTTTATTTCTTTTCCTCACAGCTCATGAATACATAACAAGGCCCCGCTCAGGCGCATCTGGCCTGGGCCCCTGCCTCCCTTCCCGACACCTAATCTCCTCTTTGCTCCGATATCCAGGGCGCCCAGCTGGGGCCTGCCTTAAAGGGGCCGTGTGCCCTTTCTTGCCTGGGGATGCCCAGCCGGTGCAGGGGCTGAACCCTGGGCACTGCCAAGACCTAGGACATGAAGGTGGGTGGCAGACCAGGGAAGGAACGGGTCCCCCAGATCCTGGCTCAGCTGTGAGTGCCGTGCAGTGCCTCCTGCAGGGACTCAGACATGCTCCTTAGTGAACACCGACTGCCTGGCTGGGGCGGGCTGTGGGAAGGTTTTATCCAGACTGTCACTTAGCCTGGCCAGCTGCTCTACGAGGTGGGTCTGTGAGGTTGTGACCCCACCTCACAGCTGAGGAAACTGAGGCCTAGAAGGAACGATGGGGAGGCTTCTTCTTGGGCTCAGCAGGACAGACGGAGGCATAGTCCAGCTCCTCCCCGACGGCATTTTAGAAAGCGGTCCTGGATATCTGTTTCCCTCCCGAGAACTTAGTTTCTATATTCGTCATGACTCTGCACAGTTCTGTCTATTTCTTAGTGGAAAAACAAAAGGGTTTGCTTTTCAAAAATTGGTTTCCCAGATGTCTACAATCTTTTTCAAAAAATACCCTTGTATCCTCTTCACCCCTCTGTTTTTCTTCATTGTACTCGTCAGGTCCTCACGCACTCGGCTGTGTCTCACATTCTGTTGTATTGGTTTACCGCCCACGGGGATGTGAGCTCTGGAAGGGCAGGCACTTTGTTCTCAGCTGGATCTCAGGGCCGAGGACAGTGCCTGGTACACAGCAGGCTATTAGCAAACACATGTAGGATGACTAACCAGGTTCCATCACGGTCACAGCTGCCCTAAGGCTGGGCTGCTGGACTCCACTGGCCCCGGAGGCTAGACCAGAGGCCGGCCACCAGGTCAGTGTGGGCCTCGTGTCTGGGGCTGTCCGGGACTCTCGGGGTGCGTTCAGGTCTGAGTGGCCTCCTGGACGTTGGTGGGGGAAAGCAGTGGCTGTAGGAGAGGAAGCCAGCAAGCTGGGCTACCTGGGAGGAGGAGAGTGGGTGAAAAGTCCAGATGCTGAAATGATGACACCTCTGCTAATGGTCTGGGTCTCGTGACTCTTCTCTGATGGCTCTGCCTCAGCCAGGTGGCACCTGTGTTCCAGAGCCACAAGGTCCTGGTATTTGAAGGTCCCTCTGATGCTGGGACCCAGCCCAGGACATCCCTACTAAGTGCTTGCTGATGCTGGGCAACATTATAAGCACATTATGACTATTAAAAAACACTAAAGCTTAACTCTTCTGAGAAGGAGGTGTTATCATGAACCCCATTGCCCCATACAAGGACACAGAAGCACAGAGAACGAAGGCAACTTGCCCAGAGACCCACAGCAGTAAATGGCAGAGTTAGGATTTAGACCCAAACCATAGGGCTATAGCATGCAGGTTTGTGACTGCCAGACCGTCCTGCCTTTCTGATATGGCTTCATTCAAAGGCAGCGTTATGTGTACCCGCTCCACGAAGCCAGCCAGCCAGCCCGTCTTTCTGGGTCCACTGAATGCTGAAAAGTTCTCTATATTTCTATTCCTGAAGGTGAGAGGTGTTGACCTGAGGTCTCGAATGGACCAGGGCCCTGAGAAGCAGCATTAGGCGCGTTGCCCTGCAGTCAGACAGACCTGGGTTCGAATCTGAATCTGCTACTTACAGCTGTGTGATCTTGAGAAAGCCACTTTGCCTCCACTTCCTCATCTGTAAAATGGGAGTAACAGAGTACCATCTCATAGGAACATTGGAGGATCGATGTGCCAATACACGTCAAGCTTTCATTCAGAGCAGTGCCTGTGATGCTCGATACATGTTAGGTTATTTCATAGAAAGCAAGCGGGGCTTGGGAGAGAGGCTTGGGTCAGGGCTCCACCGTGACCTCATCATGATGCTCACCTGTCATCACCTCTTACCTCATCACCTCTCCTACCTTCCCCTCCACCATCCTCAAGGTCACGACCCCACCATCACACTGTCATTGCACTCTCACCCCAAACGCACTGAGCTGGGACCAGATGCAGGCGCTGAAACACCTGCATCTCCACCTGGCTGAGGGCCGATGGCACACATCAACCTTGGATGTGCAGACACGGCCCCATGCCATCAGGAATGCAGAATGCAGGTCTGACTGGATACCTACTACGTGCCAAGTCCAGGGCTAAGTCCATGATAATTATTACCTCATGTAAGGCTCACAAAAATCCCGTCCACGGGGATGTGAGCTCTGGAGAGGAAGGCTTCATTATTTCAATTTTATAGAAAAGGATACGGAAACTCAGAGAGGTAAAATAATTTGTCCCAGGATACACAGCAGGTATAAGGAAGAGTCTGGACTCAAACCCAGGTCTGTCTGACTCCAAAGCCCATAATCTTAGCCACAATATGCTCTCCCTTTCCTCCACCCACCTTTCTCCGTCTCCTGTCTGTGAACTTCCACCCTGGCTAAGAAGCCTTCTTCGATTAAAGGACAGAGCGGAAGTCAGTGTCCCCTGTCTCTTGGACACCTAGATCCACTTTCCCGTAGTCTGAGGCCTGCCTTGCACAGACCTCGTGCAACACCTTTCAGGAGTGTGCCTGGGAGCTGAGTGTCTAGAGGACAAGCTTGAGCTAGGGAGGTTCAGGAAAGCAAGTTGTTGAGTGTCTGTGACTCAGTTTCCAGCTTTGATCCTTGAGGTGCCTGTGTCTTTGGCCTAGACCTCACCACCCCTGGCTTTACCATCTATACTTGTGTGTGTGAGTGTGTGTGTGTGTGTGTGTGTGTGTGTGTGTGTGTGTTGGGGCAGTGTGATCTGGGAGAAGGACACCTTGGAGGAATACAATCCCAGCCCTAGTTTAGTCACTTAACCACTTAGCCACTTAGCTCTGAGCTAACGGTCCCTCTGTGTCTCAGTTTCCTTGTCTATAAAATGGGTATAATAATGCTCCTTCCTGTGCAAGTGTTGTCCATGCCCAAAACACTGCTCGGCCCTTGGGAGCTCAGTAAACATTAAGCTACAATTACAATAAGGATTATTCTATTTCCTTCTCTTCACGACGTGTCCTTCCTGCAGCCCATTCGCTTGGGGCCCTGACAACATAGTTTCTGCATGTCTGCATTGCCGTATTCACTCTTTATTCTCCTTAATGCATTTTGTGGGAGTTGTCTTGATGATTCTTCTGATGGAACACCTCTAATAATGTCCACACTATCCCCAGGAAACTTCAATGGCGCCCTATTGCCTCCAAGGCAAAGACCAAGCCACTTACCTTGGCATTCAAAGCCCTTCACAAACAGTCTCAACCTCTTGGTCCAGTCTGATACCTGCATAGCCCTGTGCAAACCCCCGGCTCCTGCTGCCACACCCCGCCCCCAACAGCTGGGCTGTCCTGCCTCCCCGGGTCCACTCTGGCTGCATCCTGGTCTGGAAAGTGTCCACCACCTCCTCTCCATCTAACTTACCTCCCAGCCTGAATGTCACTTTCCCCAGGAAGCAGTCCCTTCACCTACCCTCCTTGAGCCTCTGCTTTCTCATCTACCAAGTGGACACTCAGTGTGCCTGCTTTGTAGAGTTTTCATGAGAGAACCAAACGTTCTCATGTAGTGAGTGCTTTGAAAATGGTGGCTGCCATGGGATTTCATGTCTTGATTCTCTCTCCGATCCCCCAGCACACAGCAGGGCATGCCAAGTAGCAACCTGAACAGCAGCAGCTCCCCGCCCCCGGCTCCAGAGGCCCCCATGGTAAGGGCCCCCGCCCACACCCTTCACATCCTCTCCCGGCCTCCCTGTTGAGTCTGGCACGCGGCCCTCACCTGGGCTGCCGTGACCGGCTTGGAATTTCAAGCTGAATTTGATTTGACCTGTTCCTCAGAGCTGGCCCCTAAACCAAACCACATTCCTGCCGAGCCCCCAGCGTCTAGTGTCCCCCCGGGAGGTGGGGACAGAGCCTGGTTGGGCCACCGCCTGGGGCCACCTTCACCAAGCCCTGCCCGCACTGCCTCCTAAACAAACTCCATAATCCTGCCTCCTGCCTGGACCAGTGGCTCAGGGAGGCTTCTCGGGCCCACCCCGATCCCACCTTCCTGCTCGGCTTGGCCGGATCGCAGGCCCTCAGCCCCTCACCCGCCCACACTAGGGCCCTGCTGAGGTTCTGAAACTCATTTAGATCTGCCTTAGCACCCCCACCCCTAGATCCCCAGCTAGGCCCCGTAACAGGATCCAGATGTTCCCTCCTCTGTCCCCAGGGCCCCTGGGATAATCCGTGACAATTTGGGGGCCAGAGGGGGCAGGCACAGCTGCAGGGACTGCTGGGTAGAAGACGGAAATGGGGTACGAGGCCCAGTGTCCAGGGTCAGTGGGGGATAAACATGCACACCCCCGACCCAGGCACCCCCTGTCCAAGCAGCTCCGCCCTCCCCCAGAAAGCATCCTCGGCTCCCCAGGCGAGGGTGGAAGGGACCGCGTTCGCTGGGTCTGTCGCCGTGGGTGGGTGGTGGACCTCTCTGAGCCTCATCTTCCTTGCCTGCTACACCAGCTGTACACAGTGTTGCTCCGAGACCATATAGGGGAAGGGCTAATGTGGCACCGCAGCCTGGCACATGGTGGTCTTCACCACAGGCTCAGGCAAGTCACTGCACCTCTAGGACCCTCAGTTTCCTCATCCATAAAATGGGACGCTAGTGCCTACCTTTCAAGGTTTTGGGGAGAACTGGCACGTAGTATAGAAGCTCACCAATGGCAGATGCTCCCCTCTTCCCCTCCAGCTCATCAGCCAGCACCCACGCAGCCAAAGGAGGGGCGTCCATCTCTTAGAGTTAGCCTCGGATGGCCAGGACTGGCTTAGGGAACCCCTCATTCAATGACGAATTCAAAAATAGAGACCTGGGTTCTAGTCCTAGGTCTGACTCTAGGCCCGCCACTTGCCCTGTCTGGCCTCAGTTTCCCATCTGAGACACAAGGTCTCTTCCAAGCCCCCAGAACACAGTAGATGCTCAGTAAATATCTGTCCAACGACACTCAGAATGCCCCCCCCCATCCTTTTCTCTCTTCCTCCTTTCTACACCCTCTGGCCTTCCTCCTTCTCTTTGCCCCCTCCCTTACCGCCCCACAAATGGCTGAGGCACCCCTCGGCCTGACCACTCTTCCCACACGCTCAAGGGCACCCCACGATGCTGCCACTCATCAGAGGAGGGATTGGGAGAACAGGGCCCCTGCAAAAGAAGCTGGGGGACAGAGGGAGCTTGGGGTTGGGAGCACCCCGACAGCAGGGGGCGTGTCGACAAGTTGCTCAGCTTCTCAGTGCCCTAAATTCCTCCTTGGAAATGGAATAATAGGAGCTACCAAGTTTTGAGACTTCACAGGGGTCAGACCCTCAGCTAGGGCCTTATTGTCCTGCTCTTCATCCCTTTAGCTGCTTCAGGTGGTGGTGCTCAGTGTGGTTCCTAGTAGCAGCAGCAGCAGTGGGAACTCGATAGGAATGCCGATTATCCCCCTGCATCCCAGACCCGCTGAACCCCAAACTCTGGAGGTGGGCCCCGCAGTCTGTGTTTTAACAAGCCCTCCTGGTGATGCAGAGTCAAGCGTGAGAACCAGAGATCTTCATCATCAACCTGGTCACCCTCACCCCAGGCCCTTCCTGTCTACTGATCCCCTGAGACTGTTCTTTGACAAGCCCCCGCCTCTCTCCCGCAGGCCATAGGGAGTTGCCCACCCACCCCCTTCCCAGTGTCTCCAGGATTAACAGCTATGCCTTTCCCTGGTCTGCAATCAGCAAGCAGCTTTTGCCACACATCTGTGAGGTCCTTGCAGGCAGAAGCCCTGCCCATCCCCCAGGGCATCGGCAGCTGCAAGTGTACCCCAATCTTTGTGAAGGGTCAGCTGCCAGCCCACCTCCTTCATAAGCGAACAAATGCCTGGCAGCCAGCAACCAGACGCTTACCACCCCCACCACCCTGCCCCCACCCTCTTTGAGATCCAGTGAGATGAAGTGATTTAAGGAACCAAGAGCCCGAGTTTGAATCCCGGCTCCTCCAGTTACGAGCTGTGTGTCCTCAGATATGTTTCTTAACCTCTTTGTGTCTCAGTTTCTCATCTTTAAAACAGAGATAAGAGTAGCTGTTTCTAGCATGGTTGCAATAATTAAAGATGTTAATACAGGTAAAGCTTAGAACAACACCTGTCATATAGCGTGTGCCATAAATGTGTTAGAAATATGGCTTTCTGAGTCTGTCCACTTATGTCCCCCGTCTTGCCTGCCCCTTCTTTCTTCCATGTATCCTGAGCACCAGCTAGACAGGCTACTGTGAATCCCCCAACCTGCCACTCATTTGCATACCTCCATCCCTGGGCACATGCTCTGGCCTCTACCTGCCATGTTTTCCCCTTTTCACCTGGAAAACTCCTGCTTGCCCACCCTTTCCCTCCACCCTGCTCCCCATCTCCATTCACAGACTGCTTGACTTAGCTGCCTGCACCTCCAGACAGACACACACACACACACACGCACTCTGATCCCTCTCCCCCCAATTCATCAGTCCCTGGGTACTTAAATGCCTAATCTGATGCCTCGTTCCTCCCCTAGGATGTAAACTCCTTGAAAGCAGAGTCTGGATCTTCTTATCTCCATATCCTGGGCCTTGGCTTTTAGTGAGTGTTTTATACATGTTTGTGGAGTAAAAATTAGGGGCACATTTTCTACAATAGTGAATTTTAGAGAATTAGAGTTACAGGGACTGACAATGAAAGAGCTTCAAGTACAGTCAGTAAAACTTCAAAATGGCAGAAAAATACAAACAGTATGGTCCTACGTCGTCACCCTCCCCAACCTGTATTTCTGCACATATCCTGAAAGCTTGGAAAGAAATGTGGAAGGGTGAACAACAAAGTGGCGACAGGCATGGACCTGGGTGGGGAGACTGATTTCAACGGTGGGCGAAGGGGCCTCTGTGACCTTGTTGAATTAAAGTATTAGGTAAAAACAAATACAATTGTTCTCTCCTGTTGGGAACAGACTGGCATGGATCCCTTCCCTCTCTCTGCTCCGGACTCAGACTAACTTTTCTCCACCACAGAGCTCTTGCACTTACTAGTTGTTTGATTTTTTTTTTTTCCACCTTGCCCAGAACCCCTTCCTCAGCATCATTCGGGTTCTGTGTCAACATAGCCGCATTAGAGGCATCTCCTTCAGCCCCGTCATCCTTGCTCAGAGCCCTCCTCCCCTTCACCATGGTTAGCACAGCTGCAACGATTATTTTCAGCCTCTGTCCGGTTGCTCACCATCCGGGTCCCCTGACTAGACCGAGCGCTCCGAGGTCAGCAGAAGCCGTGGCCGTGGTTTCACTATTGCACCCGGTGCCTAACGCAGCTCAGGGAGAAGAAAGCGCTCGTGTGATGTTGGCCGAATGAACAACATCCTCTCTAATGATGTTTATGTTTGCAGGGTTCTTGAACTCTGGGTTTCTATTTTTTTCCCCCCCTCATCTTCCCTAGTTCAAATCTCGGCCGTCAACTACATCCCTGCCCTTGGAACCCTGCAGTTCTTATTAAACCGAAAAGGGTTTGCCCATCTGATGCACAGCAGAGCCCAACACTGAACACTGAGTTTTGCAGCAGAGAAATTAGAGCCATTTCTTGGCAGGGAGCCAAGCCAGAAGAGCTGGGGAGCTATAGCTTAAAACCTGAGCTCCCCGATGGTTCATTATCAAGGGGTTTTAAAGGCAAAGATTGAGGGCCAGGGGTCATGGGCGAAGCTGATTTGTTAGTTCGTGAGCAAGCGTCAGTTTGATAAATGTAATTCCTGACATCATTATGTTTGGAGCCTTCGTAACTGTGGTTGGGAGATCTACCTGGGTTGAGGAACCAGGATTCTGCAAAGCATCTCATGATCGTGTGTCAGTGATGTTATCTTTAAAGCAAAAAGGCAGAAACTACACATGTTATGATTGTTGTTATTGTTTAAGCTGTTGTTGCTTTATGTTTAACTCGTTACATCTCTCTATTATCTGAAGCAAAGTGTACTTTTAAACATCTCTCCTGGAGCTTGCTTTACAGGCCGGCCTCCAGGACATGTCAACAAACTTTCTTAATCTTTGACTGCAAGCTACATGACAACCAAAGCAATTGAAACATCTCGTTAAAGCCAATACCCACATCCCTAGACTCTATGATCTAATACCTAAACACGTTTACTGTTAACTGCTGGTTTCACTCGCTCTGACTCAGGCTCCCTTACAGAATTGCCTGACGATGCAAATGAGCTTTGCAGACATTGACAGTGAAGAAATGCAAGTCTAATCCTGTGAAACCCAAAAGCTACGCAGAGCCTGTTCTAATGAGCGCGTGCCTGGCGATGGATAACTGCCTATTTGCCTTGGCTTTTAAGACCAATGTGTTAGTTTTTCTTACGTTTCGAAAAATTTTTAATTCTATTTATTTAATGTTAGACATCCATGCGATTCAAAATTCAAAAGGACAAAGGCATCTTTCCCTGTCCGCCTCACAAGAGGTGAATGTAACCAGCTTCTCATGTATCTTTCAGAGATTGTCCATGCATGTACGAGCAAGCACACATACATGTCCCTTCTTTCTTTCATACACGAATGGTGGTATACCATACACTCAGGCCTGCAATATTATTATTATTATTATTATTATTATTATTATTATTATTATTATCTTTATCTAAATGGATATCTTGCAGATCTTTCCATGCCTAATAAAAAGAGCATTCATATATTTTCTTACGGCTGCAGAGAGAGGAGCAATGCTTTTCTATGTGCAGGGTCCCTGTGATGTTTGCCAGGCTCCTGCCTACTGAGCTGAGCCTGGTGGTGGTGAAGGTCAGAGAGACTAGGGAGAATCCCAGCTCTGCCACTGGCCCCCGAATGAGCCCCTTAACCAGAACCTCAGAATACACCAAAGGGGGACAATCCCAGCATCTGCCTCGTGAGATGTCACCAGTATTAACTAAGGTAATGTGTGTTGGGGTTTTAGCTTTTATACATAAGGAGCTCAATAAATGGTGTCTGCTATGACAGGTGTTCTTAGTTATAAAATAAGCATTATTACCTAGTCCCTGTTGCTCAGACAGGGGGGTGAGGATTGCTGGAGGCTGCGACACAGTGTTCTACTGAAACTGGAATCTTCTGGTTAGAGGAAGCCATATTGATGGCTGATGAATGGCGGCCTTGACACATGTGGGCAGGAAGGGCCCTGGGAGGGCTTCCGTCCCCACCATGTCATGTGACAACGGGGAGAGACACAGGGTCACCACGCGAGCTGAGGAATCCTCCATGTGCAGCATGGAGGCAGGTGGGGTGAGACCTTTCTTTTGCAGCCTTTTCTTAGTTCTTAGTCGCTGGACACATTTAGGCTTGAAGCGTTTTGGATTTTGTTAAATTCCGTTCCTCAATTTCCCTTTCTCTGGCAGGGGCAACTGCTGCTTTCCTGGGAGACTTGTCCTTAACGAGAGGTGATAACCAAGAACAAAGCATTCTTCTTCTAGTCTTCCTTTCACATTTATCTGCCTTTTGTTTTGTTTTTTGAATTTCTAGTTAACGAAGTAATAGAACATCCACTTGGAGAGTAAAAGGAGAATCCCCATAATTCCCTTCTCGGTGGCTGTTTCCATTACTTTTCCTAGTGTCCCTTTCGGTTAACCTTCTATGCACTTTTACATAGTTGAGATCACATGATAAAGCTGGTTGTCTATCCTAAATTATTTGGCTCATCATTGCATCATCAACCTTTCCCTACGTTATTAAAAAGGCTGCGAAGTAGCTCATTGATTGGAAATGCCGTATTTTCCTTAACCACCTCTCCACTGGTGGACCTTTAGGCTGCTCTCATTTTATTTTGCTGTTCTGAGCATCTTCTCAGAGAGAGCTTTGCCCCCATCGTAGGTTTTCCCCTGAGGTTTGAATTCCAGTGGTGCAGTTCCTTGGTCCATGAGCATGGTGAGGTATAAGGACCTTTATTTTGCCTGCCCCATCACCTCCAATGAGCTTCGTTTTAATACGTGGCATAGCAAATCCTGCCTTTGTAACAGAGAGTGTTCTGACCAGAGGAACACAAATCTCACATTTGTTTTCCTTAGAGCATCTCTGAGATCTCTGAATCTCAGACCATCAGAACCTGGTACAAATGGCTTTCTAAGGCACCCGGGATGGCCCTGCTGAGGCTGGGCACTCCCTCCCTGTTGACAGAGCATGGAGGGGGACAGAGGACTCTGCTACATGCAGCGGACCTGTGCTCCAGACATTCCCAGCCACTGTTCCCATCCCCGTTACTTTGTAGCTGTGTGACTTTTTGCAAGATTTTAGCCACTCTGAGTGTCTGTTACCTTTAAAACAGGGTTAACCCTCTGCTCATCTGAATGTTGGCTGGTAACTTCCCATGGTCGTTACAGTTCCAAGAGGACTTCATTCATTCGATACATTTTAAATCAAGCTGTGTCAGGCTCTGGATTCCATTTCTCGTTCCCCACAGTCCCATCTATACTCATTGATTCAACAGAGGAGTGAGCTGGAGTCAGACAATCATTAGCTGAGTCTCTGTTTTCTCATCTATAATAGTAGCCTTTTATAGATGTTTGTGAGGATTAAATGATATAATGCTCATACTTAGTAAGAACCCAGCAGAAGTTACCTATAATAATAATTTTTAAGCAGCTAATACGTTGCAGAAGAAGGTCTCAAACAACTTGTAAGATAGTCATTTTATCCCATTTTCAGGATGACCGAAAGCCTTAATTACATCCCAGTCATGCGACTGTGGAGGTGGAGGGGAGGCTGACATTGCCCCAGTGTCTGCAGGAAGGTTCTCCGGGACTTGTTTGTGGGGCTTATTTGCCCTCCCAGGCTGGATGGAGCAAGAAGGCCACCAGGGTCTGAGGTAGTGATTTTAGAAAAAATTTCAAGTGGGGAGATTCAGAACTGAGCTGGCACTATTTTTATATTCTGGAATACATTTAGGAACAGGATGAAAAATTTGAATACATTTTTAAGAGAAAACGTTTTGATCATTTAAATGAATGTTAGTTTGGGGTGGGCTGTTTGGGATTATTTACCCACCCCAAGTGCCCTGGGCATCAGTCTGTATAGTCCCTTTCCCCTTCCTTGGGAGGCTTGTGGAAATATGAGCAGACTGTTGATATCATATTAGTCCCTTCACTCTACAAGTGACGATGTGGAGGCCTAGAGACACCAAATGATCTGACCAAGTTACATGGTGGCTTTGCAAAGTCACAGATGGAATCTGACCTCCTGATTCTGCAACCCCTATCCCCTCACCCACCCCTGCAACCTCAGCTGCTCCCCGGGTCATGGGCTCAGCAAAACACTATGAGGGAACTTGGTAACCCTGCTTCTTGTACATGGAATCAGTGAATCCTGCCTTGGAGTAAAGCTAATTGTGTAGATGTCAGACTTAGCCCACTGGATGTTGACATGCTTTTGATGCCTAGGCCATATTTTATATAGTTAACTTTTTTTAATTGAGAAAATAAATAATTGGAAAAAGATGGTCATCTGGTCTGCTTAAAACACTTGAGTATAGCAATTTTTAAGAGCCAGAGCTGCCAGCTCTGCCACTTCTGGGCTGTGTGATCTTGGGCAAATAACATAGCCTCTCTGTGACTTGTTTTTTCTATTTGTTAAATGAAATTAATAGTAACTTCATAATAATGCTGTGAGAATTAAACAAGATAAAGAACCTTGCACAGTGCCTATAACAGAGAGTAGGTTCTTAGTAAGCATTATATTTAGAATAATTAACTGTAACATTTGTAATGATAATATTTTCTTCCTGATACTCACATATTCATCTTTCAGTACCCTGCTGTGTATTTCAGACATAGGAACTTGACTCCTAAATACCAACACATTTCTAAGTGATGGACATTTTGGAGCTTGAACTATTCTCGATGAACTAAAAGGGCTTTTCTTTGTTTTCTTTTTAATAGTTCAAAATCTCTTGGCAAGCTGGGAGCCACAGCATGAGAGGGGGAAGTTCACACCTGCTGAAGGCCTGAGGAACAGAAACCAATTAATTTGGCCAAGGTCAGAGAGAAGAAAGAATGGCAATTATTTTCTGAAACTCTAAATGCGTAATCCTAAAACCATTCTCTTTCTACGACTTCCCATTTTGTTTTCTGAGCTGGATGGAGTATGACCCAGTCTCCATCTGGCCCTGGGGTCCAGAGGGGTGTAGGAAGGTGAGGTGTGGGGTAGAATGGGGTCAGAGGAAGAAGGTGTGGACCAAGTTCACCAAGTCCCATGAAGTACTTTCCAAACAACTGGCCGGAAGTCACTGCAATGAGTCTTTGACTGATAATTTCCTGTGTTGGTCTAGACTACTTGGTTACTTCTTTTGTAAAATGGTGAGTGTGTCCCTTAGTGAGTGAGGTCCTCCACACAAGGCAGTTGCAAGACGGGACTGAGTTGAAGCAAGTGAAAGTGCTCGGAGAACAAAAGCAAACGTTCTACGCAAAAGCAAGGGGCTCGAAATGGTGCAACTTATTTATCATCAGTGTTTCTCCCAAGATCTCGTGTGTGTGTGTGCGTGTATGCGTGTGTTAAATTTATTGGGATAACATTGGTTAATAACATTACATCATTTTCTTTTACATCTTCAAGAGATCCCAGACAGCCACGCTGAAGTGGGCGAGGTTCGACGAGCCCAGGCTGGGGTGAGGAAGAGGCAGAATTACCCTCCAGGAGGGAAAGGCAGGACACAGCCAGCCTGATTTAAGTGAGACCACACAGCAGATAGGAACCCAGTCCTGCTGGGGGCTGGAAGTGGTGATGCCCACTCAGCAGGTGACAGGGCAGGGCAGGAGGCTCAGAACAATGACCAAGAACCAAGTGAGAGGTCAAGAGTCTTTTAAGTGAGTTAGATGCAGATCTCATGGCCCAAGAGGTCCACCCAAAGCTCAGACCCAAAGCACGGATGGTCGTTCAAGATGGCGGGCTTACAGACACAGGGAAAAGGCAGATTAGAATAGGAATGACCTTCATCAAAGTCACCCAGCTTGGACAGTGAACAGAGAACTCGCCCAAGGAACGAAGACCCACTGGCTTGCCTCTCCTGTCCACTCTCGCTGAACCCCAAAGTTTTTTGTTTTTTTGTTTTTAATCTATGCTCCACGGCACTGGAGCAAGCCCCAAGCAGCAGCTGCTCATCCTTTGGTCTCCAGCCATAAAGAGACAACAGAATGGAAAAATAATTAAAAAATAAGAGTGGAGGTTTGGGGTGGGGGGAGGATGCATTGGTAGGGGGGAGAGCTGGGGGCTAAGGAAGCGATTTCCAGAGAAGAGAGGAATGGAGGGTTGGAGAGGCTGGCGTTGAGATAACCAACAGATGCGATTCTTCAGATAAGCGTAGCAATTTAGATAAATCTCGGGCTTTGGAGCCGGTCGCCTGCGTCCCCTCTCCTCCGCTTGCCTCTTTTCAATTTTATCTCTGAGCCAAGGAAAGGGGAGGGGGAGGGCAGAGAACTCTGAGGGGTGAGGAGATGGGCGGAGGGGAGGGCAGCCAGGGGGGCCGGCTTCATCTTCGGGGACTTTGGTTTTTCTTTTTAATGTGTTTTTCCCAGAAGGTGGGAAATGCCAACACACACTCGGAGACCTAGAAGGCGGCCTATGTTTTTTAAAAAGCGGCAGACAAAAATCAAAATATTTGAAAATGTATTTCATGGTAATTATGTCATATTTCATGGGCTGGTGCCACTACTGAAAGAGAGGCTGAATGCCTTAATTTGTATAGAAATTGTAATCATTTGTTCATTTCAAGGTGAAAATTGCATTTTTTAATTTAAATTGTATCCTGCATGATAGTCTATTATCTAGTAAAATTGTCTCCATGTCTGAATGCCTTATATGCAGCTGCAATGCTTGTTACAAATCCACTTATATTCATAAAAGCAGGTGGACATCTCAGGAAATGGAAGCCGTTGTGTGTGCGTGCGTGTGGACGCGTGTGGATGCGTGTGAACGCGGCGGCTCCCTTGCCCGGCTCTCGCTCCTGCCTTCTCGTCCGCCCTCCTGCTACCCATCTTCGACTCCCCCGGTCAGCTTTTCCAGATCTGCTTAACAAATGATAATTAGTTGGAACAAATGAGGGACCCGCACAATGAGAAAGCACAAGCCTGCGGGAATCTGTCTCCGTCTCGCTGCGGGCCCCCCCCCCCGGGCAGATTGCAGCCGTAATCTCCACTCTGGGCCTCAGTTTCTCCCACCTGTAAAGTCAGAAGCTTGACGTCCTCTAAGTGAAGGCTCTGTGCTCCCAGGGCAGCAAGCGGCCGCAGGGCCGGCATGCCTGACTCTGAATCTGGGTTTTGCCGCTAGCCAGCTGTGTGATCTTACACAGACTCCTTAACCTCTCTGGGACTCGGTTGCCTCATCTTTAGAATGGGGTAACACCCAAATCTACCTCACCTGTCAGCAAACGGTATCCAGAGAGCCAAATCTACCCGCCTCTACCCGTCTATACAGCTGGCCGGCTAAGAGCGTTGTTCACGTTTTTAAAATTTATATTTTACTTTTTTTTTTTTTAAATTTATCTTTCTGGTTGAAAAAAAAAAAATCACGAGAAGAACAATATGTTTTGACATGAAATTATGTGAAATTCAAATTTAAGGGTCCGTAACTGAAGTTTTGCTGGAACAGGGACGTGCTCCCGTGTTTCCACATGGCTGCTTCACACGCCATCGGAGCTGGGCTGTGCCAAAGACCGTATGGCCCACAAAGCCTGAAATAGTCACTCCCCGGCCCTTTATAGAACAGTCTTGCCTCTTGCCGCTGAAATAGCGTAAGGAAAGCGCTTAGCTCAGTGTCTGGCGTGTCATAAGCACAGTTCGTCTTAGCAGCCCAGGAGATTTAAAGATGCCTGGGTCCCAGGAAGAAAACTGGCCAACGGGTATTTACGCCATAGTTGCCACCTGCCCAGCTTACACCTGCTAAGTCAAAGATACAGAATTTCTCCTAGGAGGCAAAAACTAGAATTGGAGGGCCGGTGTTCCCAGAGGAACTTTACCCAAAGTTTTCTTCAAAGTTCGATAACATTGTTTTAACAGTGGGATGTCAGAAGGGGCTCTGGACCGGAAGTTACAGGTTCTTGTCCCTCCACCGACTCTGGGCCTGGGCTGAGGCTTTTCTACCTCCCTCACTCCCCAAGGGATTTCCACCAAACTTTAAATTCCTAGCAAACTTTCAGTCTCTCATGCAGCATCATCCTCAACTGCTGCTACTCAACTGTGAGGTGGTGCTGCCTCCACCTGGGAGCCCCCTAGGGGATTCCCAGCCGACTGATCCTGCTGAATCTCTGCCCCACCCTTGACTGGCTCCTCCCTGGTCCTCCCATCTCAGTATAGAGCCTCCATATCTACCAGATGCCCTGGAGTTACCCATAACCCTCTCCTTTTCTAACCTCTACCATAGCCCAATTCATGAGCAGGACTTGCTGGCTCCTCCCCCAGAATGGATCCCGAGTCTGTCCTCTCCTCTCCTCTGCACCCCCATCGCTACCACCTGGTCCCAGCCACCATTGTCGCTGGTCTGTACAAACACATCAGCATAACCTTCCCACAGGTTATTCTCCATACAGTAGTTGGACCACCTTTTTCCTAACATAAATCAGACCATGTCACTCAAGACTCTTCCAAGGTTTTCTTCACTCTTAAAATAGAATCCGAACTCTCTGCGGGAGCTACGAACTCTTCCGTTATTATCTGGTGCCTGCCCATTTTGCCTTCCCAATTTCTGACCTCAGATGAATGACTGATTGGCTGAACGAACAAATGAACTAATGAATAAATGAATGAACATATGAGGAAAGGCCTGGACTGAGAATTCAGAGATATGGACTCTACCTCTGGTTACTCTGAAATTTTGGACAACCCGCCTTGCCCACTCTGGATCTTTGCTCTCGGTATTTGTTATGATAAATTCTTTTATGAATTAGGTATTGTGACACCCATTTTATAGATGGACAAAAGGAGTCTGGGAGGGGTTAAGCCCCATCCCAGTGGTGACTGAGAGGGTGAGGAGTTGAACACCAGTACGTCCAGTTGCGAAGCTTACACGCTTCACTGTGCTTCGGCCCTAAATGCCGGCCTGGACCCCCTCCCTTTGCCTCCGGGTTGGAACCAGAGGCACAGCCAGCTGCTGCGGGACCCCTACTCCCCCACCTAACCCTGCATTCTGTCTGGGAGCTGGGGCCCCTCATTCTGCAGGACCCTCCACCTGCCAGCACCTGGCCACTCTCAGACCAGCTGCACCAGCTCGGGGAGCATGCTTTATAAACCACAGTGCGCCCGACTGAAAACATCCAGCTGTTTTCCAGAGAGAACCAGATTGCCCGCTACTCTGGTAAAGATGGACAAATTCTGCTAATTTAGTGAGCGCGGACAACGTAGGATGACCACGGCCTCAGTCTCCCTGCCTCTGAGGGGTGAAGTGAACTCCCTGCCGATCCATCGTGAATCCCATGTCCCAGACATTTGGGACCAGATGCTTCTCTGTCCTAGGGGACACCCTATGCATTGTGGGAGGTTTGGTAGCATCTCTAGCCTCCGCTCACTCGATGCTAGTATGGCAGCTTACTTGCCCAGTTTTGACAACCAGAAATGTCTCCAGACACTGCCTCTAGAGTGAGCAGAGGCAAAAATTCCCCAAGCTGAGAACTGCTACTCTAATCTTAAGTATAGCCCGATCCTTATCTTCTCTATCTCACGGCTGGACAGCACTTTTCCAATAATTAGTAATCCACATTGCGCACCTGTTAAATGCCAGGTATTAAATAGACTAACACAGACTAACTTAACCCCATAGCAGCCATTGGGGGTAGGTGTTATATTATCCCATTTTACAGATGAGGAGACTGAGGCACAGAGAAATTAGGTGAGTCCCTGGTAAACCTCGGTTCCTCTGCCACCGCTAGAGTCTGCTGAGTATATATGCCCAAGTTCATGTTCTCATTCAATCCCAGCAACTCTGCATACCATGGTGTTAGAATGCTGGGATTCAGAGGAGGAAATTGGGGCTCATATTGTTCCTGTGAGGTCACCCAGTGTCCCACAGCCACAACAATTGGCAGAGCCAGGGTTTGTATCTACACCTTATGGAAAAGCCACTATTCTCCTACCATTCCTAGCTGCCTTTTAGAGACTCATAAACATACTTTCAGCTTGATAGATGCTTAGAAATTGTTCTCTTGGTCAACCAATAGTTATTGACACCTATTCCATGCCAGGCCCTGTGGTTAAGAATGTGGGCTCTTCCTTATCTTTTAGAGACACATGCTGAAATATCTAGGGATGAAATGATGTGAGGTCTTGGATTTGCTTCAAAGTAGCCCAGTATATGGGAGTGAGGTAGGTGAGGGTACAGATGAAACGACCATGGTGTTCAGTTGATAACTATTAAAGCCCAGTGATGGCTCTATCTTTGCTCTTATGAAATTTTCCATCATGCAACGTGTTTAGAGGTGTGGACACTGATTCTTTGTCTGGGTTTAAATCCCGGCTTCACCACCTCTGGTGTAATCTTGGGTAGTTTTCTTCTCCTTTCTAGACCTCGGTGTCCTCATCTGTAGAGTGAGGATTATAATAGGTGGCTTGCAGGGTTGCTGTAAGGATTAAATGAGATAATACAGAGAGCACGTGATCATTCTCACACAGAACAGAGACCTGGCCAAGAGCAGGGCTTCTTGAAGGTCATAGCAGCTCCCCTTTCTTCACCACAAGGGTCTCACTGTCTTCAAGGGGATGGGGACCCAACCCCATCACAGAACTCACCCTAGTGTTTCCTCGGCCCGCCTCTAGACCAAGTCGCCAGGGAAGCCTTAGGCCCTGTGATGGCCCTGGAGGGACTCTAACTCCGAGTTACCCACACAGCAAGCTGAAGACAAAGCTAATGCCCATGAAGGACTCTGAGTCACGTAAGTCCTCCTGCCTCGGCCCCAGCTGTGACGAGGCCTCATCTGGTATTCCTGGTGGCCTAGTTGCCAGCAAAGTCCTTGAGGGAGCCACAGGTGAGAGGACCCTTCCACCCATTCTGCACTCTCCCCTTGCTTCCTCTGTTCTGTTGAGCAACAGCCTTTTTCTCTCATCAGCTATCCGGGATGGTCAAATTGTTTTGATGTTCCCAGACTCTCCGAAGTTGGCATGGAGCGTTGGGAGTCCTCCGGGAATTCTGGCAGGATTCGGGGCATGGATGGACTTATACGTGAATAGCTCCCACTTCAATATCCGTCCACCGGAAAGAATTAACTCATGATTAGAGGGGCTGATGCTTGGAGAAGGGGCCTCCACCCACCAAATATTCCATGGGCTGCCTCACACGTCCCAGATCGCCTTGCAGTAGTCGGAGCCATGTGACCCATTCCATGACAGGAAATGACGTGTGCCACTTCCTGGGCTGAGTTGGTTAAGAGCAGTGTGCCTCAGCCACCTTCCTCTTCCTAAGCTACAGAGTCCTTGGAGGCCAAGTGTTCCAAATAGTATAGGAACGTGAAGGAGAAACAAACCTTTATGGCATAGAAGGGCCCCTGCGGCAGAGCCAAGCCTTGCCTGGTTACACACCAGGACATGTCTAAAGGATCAGCTCTACCTCCAGAGGGCCTGGGGACTGAGGGTCAGTTATGTCTCCCCAGCAACATCTCTGCACATGAAAACTCAGGTGCACTGCCCTGGTTGGCAATACTCTGTATATATTGTCACTCCTCGTTGCCACGAGGAGTCAGTTCTGCCTGTGACTCCACAGGGCAAGGGCTCTGCGTGTGGATTCTGCCCAGGCATCTCTTCCTCAGGCTGATGTTCCTCTGTATCCTTGCACTGTCCTAAACCATAGCCACAGGTGTAACAGTTTTCAATGAGTTCTTGTAGTCTTTCTAGCAAAGTATTAAACCTAAGTATCTTCTTAGCAACCCCCAAACTCTGAAAGAAGTGACTATCAGAAGTGAGGGTAGTCTTGGGGGCTGTCCCCCTAACTTTACACTGCCTTTGCCTTCTTCTGTCATGAAAAGACTATCCTCGAATGTCATACCAGGAGAATAGACCTTGGTGTACCCCGGAGATGTGATTCATGGGCCAATCTGTCTTCTGGGGACAAAATCGCAAATGAAGAAAGTGGCGAGCGATCACCCCTTGACAGCATGGGGTTATTGAGTAGGGCTTGATGACGTCACAATTTTACTCTGGCCTGTTTAGGCCAGGTCTGCAAGGGAGCTGGTGCGAAGATGTTTATTCAGCATTGTTTGTGGGAGTGGGTAGCTGGAGGCTGCCCCGGTGTGCATCTCTCGGGGACTGGAGGGGGTGAAACTTGATGGAATGTTACACAGCACACAGAGCTGACACTCAAAGATAGTCTCATGCAGGAAGTTCAGTGTCACCCGAAAGTGAGAAGAAACAGAAGAAAATCTATAGCATTAAAAAATATTTATGCAATTTCACTAAGAACCTACCTAAGGAAGTACATTCAACATGACAGATGCTAATGGATGAAGAAAATGATAAACAAAATAAGGCAACGAAAATCCGCAGGATTAGAGATTACAAGCCTATGGGAGGTACCACGGGTTATAAAATGATGGGCATAACTGCGGTCTATTTGTTTCGTCCCGTTTGCGGGTCTTCTCATTGTGCTGCCTGCTTTTCCCAGCCTTCACGTCCAGCAAACACATCAGCACTCATTGATTTCAATGAAGTTCCTTTCGCTGCCTGAGCCTTGTGTGCTCCATCTGCCTTCAGCACTCCAGGAACCCAGCTGCTTGGTCGGGCAGGACTTGACGCCTCCTCCCAGACAGTCAGGCAGTCTCAGTCCTGACGGCAGCTTAGAATCACTTGGGACACTTAAACTATGACCCCGTCCCACCCCCATCATGATGCTAATACAACTGGCTGGAGTGAGGTCTCCCTGCCCCCTAGATTGGCCCTTAAAATGGCCCCAGTTTGCAACCAGGGATGAGAACCGCTGGGGTGGCTGCTCCTCCCCCAGACTCCCCTCTGTCAGATCCCCTCGCACGGCAACTGAAGTTTTCTACCTGTCTCTCTCCAACTCAGCTGTTTCTGAACCACTTTAAACAGGACCTGGAATAGATCAGCCTCTCAGGAGAATGTTTCTTTGAGATGGACTGTCTTTAAACCGTTCAGACAGATGAGACAGACTCATTCTTGTTCAGTTCAGCCTGGCACTGCAATCGTATCTTTATTTCAGCCACCCCAGGTTCAGCTCCTAATTCCTCCCAGGATCTACCCATCATCTATCAACCCCAAGCTCTGGGGTCACATGGACCTGGGCATGACGCTGCTCTGGTACTCCCTAGGCATGGGACCTGGAGCAGGACACCAATTTCTCATGGTAAAATGGACTGTCTTGAGAATGAAGAGGAAGGGGCTATGCAGAATGATGCTCAGTGCAATACCTAACACTATTCCTAGCAGCTTCTTTTGGTGACACTTCCAAGCATTAGGGCTGCCTGCAGCACCAGGGGCCCAACAAGGCACAGAAGCCCTGGGGTCGAAGGGCAGAGAGTTTATAGAGAACTTCAAGGACCAGAGGTCACATGGAGTCCATTTACCTAGAGATGGGACAGATCCACACCTTGTCTTTCTGGCCAGGTGACAAGGAAAAAAAGGTTCCTATGGTCCGGTGAGTGTGAGAGAAATTTCTGTTTTCTATTTATTTATTTATTTGTTTGTTTGTTTGTTTGTTTGTTTTTAACTTCTTCTCTGTCCAAGGCCAACACCAGTGGCAGAGCACGGATAGATGGCAGTGGTGGTGAGCAGATACTTACGAGTCAGAGAGAAAACCCATCCCTCTGAATAGAAGAACCAGGTAAAAGGACCCCTTTGCTCTGAAGAGTATGGGAAAAGTCCCAGAGTTTTTTGTTTGTTTGTTTGTTTTTTGGTTTTTGGGTTTTGGGTTTTTTTTTTTTTTTTTTTACTTTTTTATCTTTTATCTCTTGTGTCTTCTCCCTGAGGGCAGGTCTAGTCACATGCAACTGCGACAGTGTGAGAAGCTAAAACACTGAGAGAACTTCATCTCCCTGGCCAGAAGAACCAGAAAAGAGAGCCCCTGGGAACCAGAGGGAAGTCTCCAAAAGGAGAGAGATGGAGAAGCGGGATCCCTAATTCTGTGCATGAACTGACACAAGTACCTGGCTCACCTTCAAGCTGTGCATGCAGGGAACGCACCTTGAAGCACCAAACAAAACAGCAATATAAAAAGGTGGATGTTCACTCAGCCGATTGGGGCAATCGTTTCACAATATATGTAAATTAAACTATCATGTTATATGCTTTAAACTTATACAGGGATGCATATCAATTGTTTTCTCAATAAAACTGGGGGGGGGGAACATAGCAAAGGCTTTGAGAACTGAAGGATGATGTAAACCACGACCCAAGTCCCTAGACCAGCCCTTGTGGGCACACGAGTGAGACACATCCAAACAGCATAGCAAGGCTTTGAAAACTGGGCTGAAGTCGAAACGCCATTTACAGAACGCAAGACAGACCTTGATCTAAACTTAAATGAGGGATTGCCTGCTAAATTAAAACAACGACAAAACAAAACAAAAACCCCATCCTGTAGAGGATTTTAACAGAATCCAGAATCTCACAATGTAGTATACAAAAATCCAGAATTACTTGACAATATCAGGAACCAGAAATGTTTAAACCAATTCTCAAGGGAAAAGATAATCAACAGATGCTAACTCCGAGGTGACCCAGATATTGGAATTATAAAACCACTTTAATGTGGCTGTTATAACCACACCTATGAAGTAAAGTGGACATCCTTGAAGTGAATAGAAAGATAGAAATTCTTAGCAGAGAAATAGAAACTACAGAGAGAACCAAATGAAAATTTTATAACTGAAACAGACATCAGAATTTTTTTTTAAATCACTAAATGAGTTTAATAGAAAAATGGATATACCAAAAAAAAAAAAAAAGCATCAGAGAACTGTAGGAGAAAATCAACAGAAATCATTCAATACAAACATCAGAGAAAAAAAGATTTTAAAAAATAAATAGAGCCTCAGAGACTTGTGGAACAATCAGAAAAGAGCTTGTATTTCTATCACTGGAATCCCTGTATAAGAGGAGTAAGAGATAGATTCAGGAAAAATATGAAATAAATAATAATGGCTGAAAATTACCTACACTTAAAAGAAAAAACATAAACTTACATATTCAAGAGGTCAGGTCCATGACCCAAGAGGATGAACCCAAAGAAAACCATGCCCAAACACAACCTAATTGAACTTCTGCAAATAAAAGATAAACAAGTCTTTTAAAGCAGTCAGAAAAAACTACATGTCAGAGACGTTTAGACAATTTGCCCAAGGTTAGCCAGTGGTGGTAGTAGGATTGGAATGTAGGCTGTCTTATGCTCTTAAACCTGTAGGTAAATCATATATTTAAAGAATCTAGCCGAGAGGAAATGCTTATCTTTATAGCCTGGGCAGCTAAAGGGCTGGACTCAAGGATGGCTTCACAAAAGGAAGGTTCTGTAGAGTCAGAAGGGTGTGGTCCAGCCCTGGGTCTCAGGGAATCCAGCCGTCCTCATCCAACTCTCACCTAAGCCCTTGTGCCTGGGATGCTCCTCTCATGTCAATTTTATCAAAACTACTTTTGATAACTCACAAACCTCATACTGGTGTCTGATGCTCACCCTGACTGCTCCTACATTCTATTTCTTCTCTTGGAGATCTGCTCTGTATGGACCAATTCGACTGGCCTAGGGTAGGGGGCTTCATGGGCTTCATATGCACCATAGAGTAATTGCTTATTGGCCAACAACGTACTTGTGAAAGTGGAAGAGGTAGAACCAGGCAGAGGATTCTTTTGTTTTTGCTAAATTTCCTGAATAATAAGTCCCAATGCTTAATTCCCCATAAGAGACATCATACCTTTCCATATGTCAAAATGTAATAAACTGCCCCAACTCTGACTTTGGACTTGACCAATGGGATGTTAATGGATCTGACAGGAGAAATGGGACTTGGAATGGGACCCCCCGCCTCACAATGCCCTTTGAACCCTGGTGGTCTATAATCATAGACCAATAGCTGCCTTTTTCATGGGTCTCTGAGGACAAATATCATCAATCTCTAAGCTTGTAAACAGGCTATCCATCTGTATTAGTTTTTCTGATGCTGCATAATCAACCATCACAAACTTACTGGCTTAAAACAACCCATTTATTATCTCACAGTTTCTGTAGGTCAGAGTCTGGCACAGCTTAGTGGGGTCCTCTGCTCATGATCTCACTAGGCTGAAACCAAGTTGTCGGTGAGGGTTATAGCTTCATCCGAAGGCTTGACTGGGGAAGAACTTGTATACAAGCTCATTTGGGGTGTTGGCAGAATGCAGGTCCTTGTGTAGGACTGAAGTCCCTACTTTCTCACTGGCTTCCAGACAAGGGCCACTCTCAGCTCCTTGAGGGTCCCCTCACATCCTAGCAATGGCCCTCACACATCATAGCAACTTACTTCTGCAGAGACAGCAGCAGCATCTCATTCCAGAATGCTGTGGTGGAGTCTTATGTAACATAGGTAATCATGAGAGTGACTATCCCATCACTTTTGCCAGATAAAGTGACCATGTTGAGGAAGTGACCATCCTGTCATAGTCACAGATCCTGCCCAAATCAAGGGCAGAGGACCATAACTCCAACGGGAGTTATGCACAAGGGGGCAGGCATTTTGGTGGACATCACAGAGTTCTGCCTGTCACACCACCCAGACCTAGATTAGCCAAACCGTGGTTGACCTCCGAACCTGTGAAGGTGAGAATCAATGCTAATTATAAGCCGCAGTTTTGAAGTGGCTTATTAGGCGGCATTGCCGTGGTAATGACTGACTGATACACTTTTTGTCAAGAAGCATTGTTTCCTAGTTTACATATTATCCCATCTCTACTTTGGGAAGGCAACTTGCTGTGAAGGACAGGGCACCAGGACCAGCCAGGTCTGGGTTTGACTGTCTACTCCTCCTAGCTCGGGGGCCTTGAGCCACTTACTTCACTTCTCTGGTTCCATTTTCTCATCTGTACAGGAGAAACCACACTGCCTGCCTCACCCGGATGTTGGGAAGGTTAACTAAAATAATGGATGAGGACCACCTGGCACATAGTAGGCACGATAAATGTTAGCGTCTCTTATCTATCTATGAGGTTTATATTTCTAGCCAACATGCCCATGTCTTCAAAGAATGAATGTGGCACAAATTCTGTGAGCAGCTACTGCTGAAATCCCTGGGCTGCCTGGCTGGTGTCTCATCACCAGATGATGGGGAGACCTTCAGCGCTCTCTGACCCTGGGTGGACTTCCGGTTTGAGCCAGACCGTGGAAGGCAGTGCTGTCTGGTTTCTATGGAGTAGAGATAGTGGGCATCCACCTTCAGACAAGACCCTAGCTCCACGTCTCCAGCCCTTTGATTGTGAAATGTGACAATGATCATCTTATTTTGGAGAGCTTGGCTTGGGTAAACTCCCACACACAAAGGGTGAAATCCCCACCTCGCAAGGTTGTTATGCCGATGACATGACACAGTGCATATGTCTGGGCCGGTCACAGGAGCTTTGTAGGCGTGTTCCCTTTCATGTACAGCAGAGACCATCTCTGTCCTTTTAGTGTCATTCCAGGGCCCTTCACAGAGAGGAACACAGAGCAGGTGCTGAGGGCAATGTTGTCTTCTGCATTCCTATCTTTAGTCTCATTTTATCCCCACGAAAACCTCTGCATAGGTGGGTGTGGTGGTCCCACCTCCCACCTCCCAGGCGCAGGGTGGATTACACGTCCTTTCTCTGACGTTTGGTGGGGCCATGTGACTTGCTTTGGCCAATGGAGGATGAGCAAAACTGTCCCCCCATCACTTTGAGTGGAAACTTCAGGAGCCAATGAATGAATGATTCACCACCTTTCCCTTTCCTTCCGGTATCAGTGACCAGCAATGCTGGAGGCGAGGCCCATTTCCCGTCAAAGAGACTGCAGAGCAGTGAACATGAATATAATCGAGAAATAAAAATGAACCTTTGGTGTTTTAAGCCACGAGATTTGGGGTTGTTGTTTCCTGCATGCTAACCAGATACAGTGAGACAGACTTTACTTCCATTTGAAGGAGGAGAGCAAGTGGCTCGCCTAACGTCACACAGAGGGCACCTGGGGCCATGGGCAGGGATGTACCTAAGGGAGAGAGTAGCGGTGACCAGAGCGCTGAGCACTCTCTCCCTGGTGCGTGGGGGAAATGTGTCCCTGCTCCCTGCCACCCTTATTGACACCCTCAGAAGCAGGAAAATCATTCTCTGCTCAGAATAAATCAGTGGCAGCCTGGGGAGTGGAGGGGGTGGTTCTAGAATCTGTACTCTCAGGAGGACCAGCTATTCTAGACTCTACTCTGTAACAGATGAGATTATACACAGAAGCCCCAGGCTCTCTGTCCTGTGTCCCTCCCCACCTCTGTGACTCCATTTATCTCCTCTCTCAGGAGCCTCTTTCCTTCACTAGTAAATTCTGCTTAGGGGAAGGCTATAAAACTTATTCACCGTAAGGTGCGCATGAGCAATGATACCAGGAATAGACTTCTATGTTATGCAGCATTATTGTGACAGTAGCTTGCTGATACATTTGTCTATCCAATATCCATTCTTCCTTTTCTCCTGTGAGGCCGACACCTGATTTTACTCAGGGCAGTAGTGTGCCCAGGCAGAAATGTATTTCTCAGCTTTCCTTGGGATGTAAATGAAGGTTGTTGGGTGAGACTCCTAAGAAAGTTCCCTAAGTGAGGGGCATCAGAGAGCTCTCTGGGGGCCCTCAAAGAGCAAGGCTGTATCTGGGGGAACTCCTTAGAATTATACAATAAGCACTCAGCACGTTGAATTGCCTTCCCTGAACTGGTGATGGACAGCTTTGAGCCATCCAGGCACTCTCTGGGCTGCTTCGAGACCAGCCTTTGGCTCTGTTTATTGTCATGGTTACCTGGAAGATCCTTAGAGCTCATGTAGCTTTCTTTTAAAACAGACAGAAATAGGGTCTGAGAAGGGAAGAAAGTTGTCTCAGGATTCATACGTGAGTCAAACACAGAGCTAAAAGGAGAACTTGATTAGTACTTAACTCTCCCACGTATCTTCCTCACTTACTACATGATAATTGCCTGGTTGGGGTGGGGGAGGTGGGGTGACAGACATGGGGTGGAATGTGGCTGGGAGCCCTGATTCTGACAGGAGCTGACTGGATTTCGTAGAGGACTGGTCCAGAGGTCCTCACACTGCAGTCGCTCTGCGTGGAAGAGGATGCTATGACAGCCCTCTGATGGGTCTCAGACCCTGGGAGACCCAGCCTCCCTTGGAGAACTTGGTGGTTGGATGGACCAGGTCCACAGGAACACCTTAGCGATCCTTCGAGTGTAGTTTCTCCCAACGACTCCCCCATCGTGCCCCGCTTCTTGTTCAGATCATTCAAGTAAACTTGCACCCTGGGATGACATGGGAACCCTAGTTTAGAGCCAGGGGGACATATGTGGGGTAGACACTGCTGGCCATTGCCCAGACATCCTTAACTGGGCCAGTGCATGTCCCCTAGCTGATGTGAACACTGCTGCTGAGGGCTCACTGCTGCACCTTTCTCTGGAGAACGGGCCTCAGACCATAGGAGCCATTTTCACTGGGGATGCTCAAGCTTATAAGCCCTTTATGCACCCACACACATCCCCAGGGACAGCCAATAGCCAACAAATGACAGATACAGAGGCACAAAAGGCCAGTCCCATGGTCTCAAGGTGAGACTAAGTCTGTGCTACAATTCACGTCCAGAGCTCCCTGCAGTATCAGATTGAAGCTAGACATCAGAAAACACCCCTCTTTGCTCCTCTCCTTCCCCTGCCCTACCTTACTTCCTTCACCACTTCACAGATTTTTCTTGAAGGCTTTCCCTCAGTAATTCACATGCTCAAGAATCTTCATATCAGGCTCCGCTTCTAAGGCAATATGTAAGCTTCTGAGCTCTTTCCCCCTCCCCCCCCCCAATTCTGTGTCCTAGGAGATGACCATAGATATAGTTCTAAGCTTAGCAGCAGGACAACTCTGTCCTGGTGAAGAGAACTGAGATTTCACCAGAGAGATGCTTAAGCAACCACATCCACTGATCAAGTTTTGCTCAGGTACCACTATGTGTCTAGCAGTTGCTTGGCACTGGGGGACCCAGTGGATCACAACAGAAATGCAGGCCGTACTCTGACCCTCTAAATTAGGTCAAAAGGCTTCTCTGTCACCCCCGGATCCCACATAATGGCGATCGATCGACTGAGCACACGGAACCTTGGAAATGCTTTTTAATCTCTTTTAATGTATAACAGTTACGCCTGAGTTACAGAGGAAGCGCTTACAAGCAGGTAGTTAAAGCAAATGCCAGTTTCTCTTTCTAGTCTACTACTCCATAGAGCTGAATAAATTATGGTGCGATTATATTTAAACACACACCCTCACGCCCACACGCCCACGCACACACCCCACTCACTCTCTCACGCACACACGCACTCACTTCCACATGGAAGAAAATGGCTGTGAGTCAAACACGGAAGCAACCAAGTTGCAGTTACTAGGAGGAAGGAATGGTCTAGATAGAGTGCTATTTCCCAGGTCGGGGATTGGCCATGTTAGAGTTGACAGAGAAAGCATTCGACACACGGATGTGTCTGAGCGTTTCAGGATGTCAGCTGGAGAACCCCCGTTTGGTCTCGGTTTGGTGCCTCTGCAGGAGGGGAGGAGAGAAGGCCTGTCCATCTTAAAAAGCGACCAATAGCGAAGGGCACATTCGGGAGCTTGAGAAGAACAGCAACCTGAGAGAGGTCCCAGAGAATGTCTTTTTTGGGGGGCAATCATGGAGTTTCACCACGTTCTAGGATCCAAAACTCAGAATGCTTCACCAGCTCCATCCAAAACGACACCGGCTTTCGGTGGAGCGGCCAAAGCGTGGCCTCTGCCCTGTTCTCAAGCCAGAGTCGGATTGGAAAGCTGACCTAATTTTTCTTCTGGGCACACCTCTCCCTTCATTCTTCCCTTCTCTCTCATCCCCCCCATCTCTCTTCTCCTTCACGTTCCTCTGGCAAAAAGACTGGCAAAGGTAAATCAAGTAAAAAATAAAGAGTATAAAAGCATAGCTTGGTTCTTACACATCACTTCTTTTTTTTTCTTTTTTTCATAGCAAGAGACAAATACCAAATGAAAAAAAAAAACAAAGCAATACAAATGAAAGAACCCAAGAGAGCCTGGAATGTATAATTTGAAACACACGATATGAAGATATATCCCTACAGATGGTCCCTGGCACTAGCACGACACGCACTGTGGGGGTTTTCTTTCCTTTTTTAGTATATATATTTATATATATATAAAAGTCGACTTCCTATAAACGAACAGCACATCACCACATTTCCAACTAATGTACAATGAGCTCAGAAGAGGGGCCGCCCATAGGTAGGACCAACAGCTACTTGTGATGAGTTGGAGGAAACATCTCTTATTTTGCTACAGACTCTATTTACAGGGATGGATGGGGATTGCTTCCGGGCCGGCCTAGCCACTGGGATTCAGGCCTTCTTTCTCAGGCTGTGGTTAACCCTCAAGAGTTGGAGGCCCGTACTTCTCATCCAACATCACCTCTCCGGTGACGTTGAGAGCTGCCGACCAAAGACTGAATTTTATAGACCGAGTTGGCTAAACACATTAATCCATGGGGTTTTTAGGGAAAGCCTGTCTAGGTCAGGGTCTCTTTCTTAGAAGGGATGGGGTCCCCGGGGGAATAAGTCCTATTTTATACCAAGATAGTGGCTTGGGAGAGTTCCAGAGCAGTTGGACGTAATGAGAAATCATTTGGTCTATTTCCACTTCACCTTAAGGGGGCAGAGATTCAGATTGGTCCTAGCATTGGAATGTCACTTCTTAGGGGTGGGGCTGAACTGTTCTGATGTCACCTGCCTGACATCCCTGTTCCTCGGTAACACAGGGCATAAAGAGATCCCAATGGTTCCTGAGCCAGGCCACCAGAGAGGAAGGATTGACTATTCAAGGAATGTGGATGAAGGTTGTGGTTTGTTGTGATTTAAAGAAGAGCTGCCTTCTGGATGTGAGAGCTACAAAAGCAAGGACTGGGTCCCCAAAGGACAACACAGTCTTCTTTTTTGTCTGGAGCATGAAGAACCAGAAATTTCCTGCCGTGGATGCTCCAGTTAAAACCTTGGTTAACACTGAAGGGCCACAGACAGCTGGGTGACCGCTGCTATTAGTCTGTCTGTCCCCATTATTAACAGGTTCCTCTCAATCAGAGATACACGCAATCCTGGCATGGTCCAGGACGAGTTTGATAATACCAGGTCTGAAGATGAGAAACAAGCGAGCATTTATCACAGAGGTGACGTCCATGCAGGCGAATGTCCTAGCATCTCACTGACCTGGCTCCCTGGTAGGGAGGAACTTGGCTTAACGCCCAGAGCAGCAGCCCTTCCCCCTGGAAATGTCTTGTTGGCTGAAGGCAAGAGGCAGGGTTGAAATAAAGAGGTGGCCTCACGTGCCTGAATGGGGACAAGCAATTTGATCCAGTCTTTGTGGATTCAGTGCTGTGTCTCTCATCACAGGGGGCTTTTACCCAGCAGCACTTGATAAAGGTGATCCAAGTGCAGATCACAATGATGGTGAAGATGAATTTAACTTTGATAAATAGGTCAAGATGGCACAAAGTTCCAAAGGAGGTATAGTCAGAGGCTTGAAACATTCCCCAAAGGTCTCACGTCCTAAAGAGAAGGGAGCCTGAGAAAGCCAAGGCGTGGCCAAGGAAGGCGCTTTTTCCCTCTTCTCCAGAACTTAGTGTCTCTTTCTCTCTCTGCCCGGGGTGGTGGCTTAAAGATTGGCCACATCTGTCCCCACCCAGCTGTGCTGGATCAGGAGACAGAGGCCTCTGAAATCAACCCTGAAAGATGCCACTGTCCATGGGACAGGAACCTGTCCCCTCTTCCCCACATGCCAAAGGGAATAGGTGATCTTTTCTGTGGGGCAAGCAGTCCCCGCCCATCCAAGAAGCCTTCTCGAGACCTCCAAGAGAAATCCTCTTGGATCAGCTTAAGGGGATTCCCCAGGCGAATGGGGACCTCCTGGCCTCCTTCCTAGAGGGATGGCCATGCCGAGGGTGGGCTTAGGTCTCTGCCAAGGCTTCGTGAAAAATCAAAGCTCTATTGAGCTGAAGCCCTTGGCAACAAAGGTTTGCTACCAATAAGCAGAGGGGTCCCAGCTACTCACCTCTGTGTCTGCCCTATGCCCCTTCATGCAACACTTGATCCCCTCCCCCTCCCACCTGATCCAGTGAATGAGAAAACCGAAGGGTTCTGCAGGCTCCCCAGGCCCCATGTGGGGTGGGCAAGGTTGGAACTTGGCCTTCCATGTAAGAGCATCTGGATGCCTTATTGGGGGTCCTTGTACCCTGGGCCTGTCTACTGCTGACAAGCCCCACCCTCATGGGGCCCTGGCCCTGGTTAAGCCTCTTCTAGTCTTCCTAGTCCCCTTCCTGCATGGACTAGATTCCCAGTAGAGGCATGTGGGGAGGGTCCTAACATTCTCAGAATTCCCAGGTGATTCCCTTAGGAATGCCAGGGGTAGGGTCCCCTCTCAGCTGGAATCCCAGCATCCAGAGGAGGAACGGGCTGTGGTTCTGGCCCTGGCCCAGAGACCCACCTGGGAGAACTGGCTCCCAGCTGAGCATGGCCCGTGAGCTCCACTCCGCCTCAGGCCAGGGTGCCCACTGGAGTCAGGTCCAAAGAGTTCCAGGACCTCACCCCAGACACCTTTAGGTACCCACAATGCTCTATTCAGGGTGAACTTCGACCTCTGCATCTGAGAATGCACAGAGGTCACAACAGCATCTCAATGGGAGAGGACTACAGAATGACCAGAAGCCTGCCTAGGGACAGAGGAAAAGGGCCAACGCCAAGATGAGGGGAGGGGGTCGCACTAGGTCCCTAACCACAGATGAGTGATAGATTGACTGCACATCTCCAGAGGGCTGGCTACCAGAAGGACATGGGCTCCTTTCCTCACCTCCTGGGACCCCAGAGTGAGGAGGGAACTGAGGCTGGGAGGTTCAGGGATCAATAAGAGGTGAGCCAGGGTTTGGGCTGGGGCAAGTCGCCCCAGGGGCCCTAGTAGGCCTGGCCCGTTTCCACCGGCAGGAGTCCCAGCACAGCGGAGTGCTCCCCGAGCTTCATGCGACGCTGTGTGGAGAGGCTCACGTTTTTGGCCAGGTAATCAACAGCAGCTGGAAAAAAAGAAAGAGAGAAACTCCTATGAATTAAAGTTCTTTTTGCCTATTTTTTTAACTGTCCTATATCTATCCATCCAACTTTCTATATCCACCATCTATTTATTCATGTATCATCATCCATTCATTTATCTATACATCACTTACCTATTTGTCCATCCACCTATCCATTCTTCCATCCATCAATTGATCCACCCATCCACCCATCCTCCCATCACTCATCCATCCATCCATCCATCCATCCATCCATCCATCCATCC